>VNJO01011727.1:0-29173 GCA_008042535.1 Drosophila tani | reverse complement strand
TAAGTGGCGGCGCATATGCAAAGTGTCCAATTACCGAACGTAGTCAGCTGCCGGGAGACAGGATATGCAGTTCATAGGTCAAAGCAAGAGGAGGATTTACTTTTTTCGGGTTTATTTAATAGATTCTTTAATGTTTATAATTTTATAAGGATACAGGGAAGGTAGAAACTGAAATTTAAATATGTTTTTCGCTAGATCTTGTTTAGTTAATTACATTTTATATAAGTTTAAGGGACAAATGCTTGCTACCAAACTTATTTTAGTTTAACAAGCTATGTGTGATTTCAGGGATTTATGATGGAAAGAGCTGCTATTCTCAAACATTCCAGAATCTACTAGAAATATTCAGTATATTTTTGTTTACAAACCTAAGAGTCTCCTTGAATTTACAGAACTTAAAATTGCAAAAAAAATAATAATAATCCCCAATCCACTATTTCTTTCCGTGTCCGATGCTGGGCGGTAGGGAGTTCACCTTCCAGTTTACCTGACCCCATCACCTTAACACCTTCTACACGTTTTTCCTGGGCTCCTCTTCCGCCTCACGGAGCACGCCCCACGGAGCTCGGCCCACGGAGGCGTTCATCCCCAGTTTAACCCAAAAACACACACGCGCACGGGTCGCAAACTTTCGTCGTTCGTCGTCGAAGGACGTTGTGAATGTGGCATGACTCATCCGCCGAGTTGCCCCAGTATCGATTTTTACGAGGACGAGCGACTCAACCGACTGCCAGCGAGAGTTTGCTATCCTAGTATTCATTTTATAAAGAAAAAATCCATACCTGAAACTTGAATTTCGCCTGGATCAACTGGACAATGTTGGGGCCGGAGCGGGGCTCGTAGATATTGATCGTCTGATTGGTGTGGCAGCCGCAGATGAGGCAGGTGCGCTTCAGGTATTCCGAGGAGGCGGCGGGTGCCACCACGGCGGGCGCCGCCTGCTGCTGCTGCTGATTATTCGCAGACATCCTGGCAACTTTTTCCACTCTCCTTCTCTCCTCTCCTCTCTCCGTGGCTGACGTCACAAATGGTCACGGATAGTTATAACTTCACCGTTTCGTTTCGCTTTTCGTAATTTTTTGGGATATTTTTTGGGGTGGCGCGAAAAAGTGGCAAACAACAATAAGGTGAGACGGCGAGTGAGCGGGAGAACGAACGAAGCGAGTGAGCGAGCGAGCGGAGCGGAGCGGCACGTCCTTCGCGTTGCACGCACAAAATTCGAATGAGGCAGGAGCGGCGCACACGAAGCGGCATTCAGCAGGGCTTCGATTTTGAGTTCGGCTTCGGTTTCGTGCCTCGCCTTCGTGCCACTGAACTGCACTGGCAGAAAAAGGAGAAACAACTGAAATAAGGGTGGCAGGAACAAAGCCAGCACAGGCAGCGGCAGCCTTGTCAACATATGTTCACATTTAAGGGCGCCAAAACAGACATGTTAAGTGGCACAATGACTAGTGCGAATTTTAGAGCAGGAAATTGGTTGCCTTTTAGGGTTTTAGTGGGAAATATGTTGTTAAGTAAATAACCTTTTATTAGGAATATTAAGTAAAGTAAATAATTTAATTAATATATTTAAAATAAAATATTAGCAAGCTTTACAAAGATGAATAGTACTGGCCAAGTAATTATTCGATTTTTAATAAGCTCCATTAAAACTATGTATGCTATTTGTGTGCTTCATGTATTATATTTTTTAATATTTATTATTTCTTTATCTTAACTTCGTTAAATTAAGGTATTTTGAAAAGAATAATAATTATTATTTAGCTCAAAGGGTAGTCTCAGCAATAACTTGTATTTGATAAGCATTTAAAAAAAAATTTATATACTTTTTTACACCAAAAATCGAAACATTATAATAGTATAATAATATTTAATTTTTTTGGTTACAAATGTTAAAATTAAAATCTGTTTTTAATAAAATAATGCAAAGTATATAAATGTTATCACCGAAATTAATCTTTCATACAAATAATATTTTATAACATAATATTATATTATTTAAATATTTATTGAGCAACCTATTTCATTAATGTATAACGAGCCTTCAGAGTTAAGCTTCTTATTAAATTCAAATATATATAAATAAATATAAAATATAATTTTTTTAAATACACCGAATATATATATAAGGCATTATTAAATTAAATATAATATAGAATAATAAAGAAAGTACATAATAATTAATTGCACTAGTCACTGAGTTACTAAAAATATTTAATCAACTACTTAAACATTGTTAACCCCACATTAGTTACCTCCAATTAACCACCTCTTGTGACTTGACCTATCTAAACTATCTGAACTCCAAGCAACTCCATTTGTTGAGCCCTTTTGCATCTATTAAGGCCTGTAAGCCTCTGTTAAATCGGTGGCAGCTGCGATTGAGCGACAAACTCGGCATTTAATGTGGACTGCTGCCTCGCCGGCGACTTATCATTATGGAGGAGAGAAGCCACCGGCTCACAAGATGTGGCAGATACTCGAAGCCTGCAGCATGTGTGCATTGCGGGCTCATCAACAGGCTGCCGAGTGTCTGCTGCCCTCCAACTCCAAGCCTCCGATCCTCACAGGTTCGAGACAACAACGGCAGCTGCTCCAAAATACAAAAGGTGCGTTTCGGTTTTTTTTTTTATATATTTTTTATTTCGGGCAGCTCAATCATATGTTCTCTCTGTGCTCTGTGTGGCTCATTTTGAGCCGGTGTGTTGCAGCTTGCAACCGGATTTCTTGCCCGGCGACGACAGATGTTTCTTCTTTTTTCCTTAGCCCGAACCTTCTACGTTTTGCACCTCCTCTCTTGTGTTTTTTCCTGAAGATTTCTGACTGGGTTAACTGGCTACTTTTACTACGCTCCGCCGTCGATAGTAAACAAAGGAGTAAGCGGGGCACTCGCCTTCGCAATTGGAATCCCCTCATGAATGAAAATATGAATGGAGTGTGGAAGAGGGCGCTGGCCGGCAGGCGGAAGGAAAGCGAATCGAACGAAATATCGTATCCGCAAGAGACCCTCCGATTTCCTCGCCATATGCGTAGCAAATCTCCATATCGATCCGATCCGAGTCCAGGCAGAGGAAGTGCCCAAGGTGGTGGTAGGATGTAATTTGGGGATATAAAGAGGATGACCCAAGTGCTGCTTGATGTGAATAATTTTTAAAAATTCTTTAACTAAATTGTATTTTTTTTTTAATTATAAATAAATAATAAATAATGCAAACTTATTAATAAAAAACTGGAAAACTAAAAGTTTAGTTGGGAAAGGTTTTTCTCTATTTCTCTATCTTTTCAATTATAACACATATTTTTAAAACAGAAATTTTGAAATTTATTTACAGTTCGTAGGATTATTAAATTGGAAAATATTTTATAAAAAAAAAATGTGTAAAGCAATTGCAATTAGCAATGCAAGGGGCAAAAATAAAATAAAATAAAATATGCGTAGCATCCCAGGCTGAGCATCCCAGGCCACCCGCTGCCATTCGATCTCCCTGGTGATGGGAGACTTGTGGTCGGAAACCTGCGAATACCAGGACGGAGGAAGTCCGTCATTGAGCTCCTTGCCCTCCTCGTAAAATTCATCTGGCGAGACCTTCGATAGGCAGAGGGAGGCGCCGGAGTTGTCTGTGCCTTCCAACTCCTTAACCTCCCTCTGCCTTGGTACGACGAAAGCCACCTTCAGCACGGGCTTGGTCGAGGCTGCCGGAAACATGGTCTTCTGTTTCTTCTCAAGCCTGAAGAGCTCACAGGAGCTCCCTTGGGCTGTGAGGGATTGCAAAAAGGATATATTAATGAGAACCATTCTAAAACATTCCCGAACTCATCCTTACCGAGATTATAATTGGGTTTTTCAAAGCGGATCATCCGCTGCCAAAATTTCGACAAGCGTTTGGCTGTTTTCGGACAAGCTCTTTGACGAATTGCGAGGATCAGGGGCGGCAGCTGACGCCACCGTGTGTCCACACGGGCTTTTACATGCCAAAAAGCCCCCCTTTTTGGCTTGGGGTCTCTGCTTTTAAATAGTTCTAATAAAGCCTGAAATCGAGCTATGACCAGGAATTAACTTACGCTTTCTTAGCAGCATTTCTGGCGTAAAAATCCCGATTTTTGAACGCGCCCAAGTCGGTGCGGCTTGTAGTCTGTGCCTGCAGGCCCAGCAAATGTTTTTATTTGCAATTAAATCTTCAAATGCTGTACTCACCATTTTAATGTGTGTTTTTCTAACTATAAGAGTTAGAGTTAAGTGTAACACTAAAGAGAATACGTGTATACTAAACCGATCAAGCTATTATCACTACTTTTTCAGATAAATTTTGTTTGATTATTCCAAAATGCCGTTTTTCTATACTTATTTTGTGGTGAGAACAAAAAATGTGTGCTTGCAACAAGCCCGAGTCAACGAAAGTAATGAATTATTTTAAAATCGAATGTTGCCTGACATTGACTTTGCTTCTTCTAAAAACTAGCTTAGCCTGCTTGGATACGTTTTTTTTTTAACAAATCTGTTACATTTTAATTTACAATTATTTTTACAGTTTTATGGATGAAATTATGGATTATTTTCATAGATTTTCGGTGCCTCCAGTGCTCTGATAGGCTTCAAGAAATCTCTGAGCACATCCTGGGATTTCTAAGCAACAACGATGCAATCCAATTTATTCTGGGATTCGTATTGGATATGAACCCCATAAGCAGCCTGATATTATCGCAGTGTGGGATATTGGCCACTTTATGCGAGTACATCAATTGAGCCATGTCGATGTCGGGGCCTGGTAAGCTGGTGTTCCAAATTCCCATAAAATAAAGTTGAAGATTGAAATGGGTGATCAGATAATGGAGCTCGAGAATATCAATGCGTACTCCGCCACGGTCTGGTCAAGGGCAGCCAAAGTCTGGTCAAGGGCTTCAACGCCGGATCATTGTGGTTGTTGTACCGGGTATGTATAAGATACATACATGTTCCTAAAACATCCGCCAGATGTCGCTTAAGCGGCGCCTAGTTTCGTAGCGCCCAGCTATTGCATGGCAGCCGCCAGTAGCTGGCAGTAGCTGGGCGCTGCGGAACTCGCAAATGACGTAAAATTGAAAATAGGACCGCACTCGCTCGGCGCGTGGCAAAAAAAGTGCGTTTCTGAGTTCTTTGGTATTTTTACTTGAAAGCTGATAAGTACACACCAACAATTTGAATCTGATTTTTGTAACGGAATAAACTTAAAATATTTTATTTTATTTTATTTTATTAATTAATAATAATTATAATAATAATAATAATAATAAGTGGTTAAATCCGAACGAAATCATATTTTAAAGAGCAATTGTAAGCCAGGAATTTTTAGTAACAGTGTTAGTCTCTGCACTCAGAAAATTACCTCCAGTTTGCAGCTTGACTCCTTTGAAAATTCTGGCGCTGTACCCCTAGGGTGCTTTGAACTTTGTTTAAATTTAAGGAGAAAAACTTCTAACTTACTTAAAACTTTTACAGATTTTTACAGATAGTATATTATAAAGATATAAATAAACTTTTAACTAAAATATAATAAGGTATTTAAAATAATAGCTTTTTCTGTTTTAAGTCATTTTGTCCCGCACTGTCTTCTTTAAATAAACTAAAAGGTTAATCATAAATTTATTGACCAAGTTTCACTCGAAAATTCTTCTTTCAAAGAACTCATATTCTTGATCCCATTCCATGCCGCACTAATTTTAATCAAACTTTTTAATTAAAATTCGCTTTGATGGACTTTTCGTAACCCATGCGTGCTGCTGCACTCTTGAAATCCTTTCGGGTAAGAGTCGTGACAAAGGATCCATGGCCAATGTCGTCACCCGCTGCCAAAGCACGACCACGTCTTCGACCTTCGAGCTACGTAGCTCCGCAGAAAATATCCGCACTTTGGACACGTTTCTCACGGCCCACCAAGGAGCCGCGGCCACCGCCGAGTGTGCGTGTGTGCGAGTGTGTTATCCCGCTGCTGAGAACCCAAGTGGAAATTGCAATTCGGAAGCCGCACCTTGGGAGAATCTCTAGAACGAGATCGCGCCCCTCCTCCTGGACCCCCCATACGCACGTGCGAAAGTCGGCGAGGAAATAATTGACTTGACTTTATAATTGCAACAGGCACCGGGGAGAGGTGGTGGCTACGGCCATGCCAATGGTTGCCTACTGTGAGCTGCCGGCATGGGCTCGCCGTTCCTGTGAAAGGCACCCAGAAACGCTCGCGATTGGTGCTGCCCGGTCTCTAGGGGGTTGGAAGCGCAGCAACCCTCTGGGGAGTAAGTTTCAGGCACTGATAGATGGATCGGGAGGAGTGCTTGGGTGGCTGTGCTTCTCTGGCTGAGAGAGAGAGAGATCTCTCTGTGCGTTTGCGCCGTTCCACACGCCACACTTTGGGTTTTAAGAGCTTCTGTTTTGATGGCACTTTCTGGCATCATTCAGTCAGTTGCCGACGCTCAAGGCGCAAGGATATCAACCGCAGCGCCAGCCAGGATTCACCGAAACCAAAACAAAACGCTTTGGCGCGAAACGCAGGAAGCCGGAAACCGAATAGCTCTGGAATCAGTGATTTAAATAGCCAATCTGGCCATGTCCCGACGCAAGCAGGCCAAGCCGCGCGCCTGTCTCAAACGTAAGTTGGGCGGGTGGTCAGTCTCCAGTCTCGATTCCCCCAGTGACCACCAACTGACATGGACTCCATTTCCATATCCTGAGTGTGTGTGCTGAGTGTTGTGTGTTGTGTGTGTGTGTGCATCTGATTGATTTGCTTTGATAAAGCCCCAAAAGGGGGTGGTGGACACAACATTACTCTGCCAAACTTTGCTCGCGGGACCACAAAATGTGACAAATGCAAATGGCCTCGGCCTCGGTCTCGGTCTCGGCCCGGGTCCGGTCCGATCCGGTAGTTGTGTCCCGTATCCCCTCTTCTCCTCCAACTGGGGCCATCCAACTCGACGACCCTTCCCGTGCTGCAGCCCAGCAGCTTGCAGGCATTGGCCAATCCCCAAAGGACCAACACACCTAACTGTCAGTGATAGAGAGAGAGCGAGCCAGCAGCGGGGGCAAAGTGGATGAGGGATCCACGAATGGACAAGAGGGGGCAGCCAGGAGAGCAGGTGGTCTGGGGCCAGGGGAACCCGAAAACCCAAACAAACCCCCAGCATGAGGTTGAAACATTGAGTGTTCTGGTGAACCAACAAGTAAATGGATAAAATAAGATCGAGAGCAAGGGGAATATGGGATACGCTAACCTAGAATTTGAGGAAATAAATTTATAAATTCAGTTTTAAAACTAAATTAACTTAAAATAAATTAACTTATGAAAAGAGAGCTCTGCTTAGGCCAAATGTTTAAACTTAACTCAAGTATGAAACACTGTTTTTAACATATTAAATGTATGAAGTTTTAAGGCTTCATTGGGGTTGTATTTTATCCTAAAAAACCTGAAATCTCCAGCCTTATAAAGTACTTCTTAAGAACCTCCAAAAAAGTCAGTTTCAACCCAAGAGACGGACCCAAAATAAATGCTTTTTGCGGCCGCAGATTGCAGTTTGTCGTTTGGCAGTTTTCGGAATTTTTGTGATCTGCAATTTTCAGTATCCAGGTTCCATTTGCCGTTCTGCGGGCTGGGGTGAAGCCAAGGCAACCGAAGTGCCGTTAATTTTTAATACAATTCCAAATTGTGTCAGTGTAAATAACAGCAGAGCAGAGGAGCAGCCGCAGCGCCAACAACAATGATAACAAATAAAATTGACAATAAATCCAATGCACACATGTGCATGGGTGGGTTACGACGGGGGGCAAGCAAGCCAGTCAGCCAGTCAGCCAGCCACCCAGCCAGCCAGCCGGTGGGGGAAACCCCCAAAGACAGCTGGCACACACACAAATTTACACACACAGAGAGACAGAGAGACCGGGAGACCGAGAGAGATATCCTCATGCTGGGGCATGAAAATTTCCCCAACGTATAAAAAAGCGAACTTTGGCTTGCTCTTTTCCCTGGCATCTCTCGCTCGCTCGCTCGCGAAAAAAGCACAAAACACAGAAAACCCATTGCCATGTATTTCTCAGGGGAGTCGGCAACGGCTCTCTGGCCAATCCCCTAGAGAAAAGCGACGGGCAACGAGGAGGCAACATTGCCAGCAACATAGCCAGCAACAGCGCAGCAACAAACATGCGCCAACTCCCCGGGGAGTTTTCATTTGTTGACGGCGTTGCCAGCCAGTTTGCATGTATCACTATATACTATATATATCTTTAGGTATAGGTACTATATACACAAGAGATATATATGACCAGATATAGGTGGCAAACAATCGCCTGCGTATGTTGAAGCTATTTTTATTGACAACCTACAATGGCTAATGCCGAGTCATCTTTCACAAAAAAAAAATCGCTCACTTTAAGGCTTTGATTTTTGACCAACTAAATAAATTGTGTACAGTAACTAGCAGAAGTTAGACATTCGCAGAAAAAATAAAGCATTATGTAATCATTAAGATTAACTTAAATATAATAACAAAGTCATTATAACAAACAAGACTTTCCTTATAATAATTTCTCATATATAAAAATACTTTGCTGAAACAAATGATTACATAGTGGGAGAAGAAAATTCTAGAAAGTGAACATGTATTATAAGGGACCCAGAAATAAAGAATTTATAAACTCAGATATGACTAGGAAAAAATTATTAAAATAAAAGGTATAATAATATTCACATTGTAAATAATTCTTAAACTCCCAATCATCGCCTTCTTGGCGTTTCCTAACCATCAAATCCTGGCAACATTTCTGATTTGCCAAATTCCCTGAAAGGTGTGCATACTTTTAGCAGGCGCTGTCTGCCGTAAAATGCTTTAAAATGCCGGCTTCTGCTGTGGAATTCCCATAGCTAGGCGAAAGGCTTAGGATGCCAGCTGCCATAAGTTGTCGTTGCCTTCTGGCTGCTTTCGCCACCCTATCCCAGCTCCTGCTCCTGATCCTGCTACTATTCCTGCTCCTGCTCCTGGTCCTCCTGCTGCTTCTGCCCAATTGCGCCCCCCGAGCTTCACCTCATCGTCAACGTGAGCGCGAGTCCTTGGTGTATTGGCAAAATATTTGCCATTGCACGGCAAAATCGCGCCAAAAATAGCAACAACAACAGCAGCAGCAGCAGCAGGGAGAAGGGATCAGGGAACGGCGGAGACGGAGGAGGAGCAGGCAAATCCGCTGAGAACGTAGGCATCTTCCTCCATGTGCATTGGCTTCTCTGGCACATAATGTGGGATATTGGCTGCGTCTAGCGGTAACTAGTTTGGTAAATAGAATTTGCTGTGGGCGATGGCAATGAGCGTGTGGCAGGTTGGGTGACTGGGTGGGTTGGGAAAACCCGGGGTCGCTGGGCGTCTGGGGATTTCCCCGGCAAGGCAACAACACTAAAAACGACATCAGCCAGTGGTGGTGGCATTTTGACAGCTCTGCGGATTCCTTAACACACACAATACACACACATGTGTGTGCAGTAGTTTAGTTTTGGCTTAAAGATTAGACTAACATAGTTGGGCTTGAATTAAGTGGAAGCAGTAAAAAAAATATTTAAAATTAAGGGAATTTCGGAGTATAAATGCAAATATCGTTCATAAGAGAGTTGAAATCGTTTATTTAGGTGCCTAAAAGTATGTCATAATATGGGAATTTATGATCTTTGGCTTGACAGAGTTAATTGTGAAGCATAGAGTACTGAAACAACTTAAAAGCCCACAAGTTATTATTTCACTATTATTTGATCCATTATCACTATTATCATTATTTCAACCAAGGAATTAATCATTAACTTGTTTACTATTTAGCCATATATTTTCAAGTAACGATTAACCACTATAAATAATTATTCAAACTACTATTTTAAAGGAAGGATTAACCACTCGTAGCAATCATTTAAACTACAATTTTAAACTAAAGATTAACCGCCTTTGGTGATTATTTGAACTGTTTCCACCCGATCTCTTTTGGCCATGTTTCCTCGGGTGGCTGCTTCTGACATTTATCTCCGGTTCCCTGCAACTATTGATAAAATTTATTGTTGGCGCTTTTAACAACACCTTCGGGTTTGTTATTTCATTATTTTTTTAATACCACACACACCCACACACACATACTCGAACGCCATTATAAAAGTTGCAAGCGCGCTTTGTTTTGGAAAAGTCCACTCCGCCCGCTCCACCCACTCCACCCACTCCGCCTCCCTAGGCCACCACCCCCCTGGAATCCTCCCAAGCTGCTCGCTGGTGTGCCCTCTACACACGCTTAGTAGCCGTTTGGGAGCTGGAAAAGTGGCAAGCGTTGGGGTATTTGGCGGGAAAAAGAGGGAAATGGAGCGGGGGCGATGGCAGTGGCAACGGATTGATGGGTCAAAGGGGACGACGCTTATTATTACGTTTACAAATAAGTGTGCATGTGTGTGTGGGTGAGAGTTCGAGAGCGTGCACCTTTTTGGCTTCTGCTGCTGCTGCTGCTGCCGCCTCTGTGTGTGTGGAGGTTTGAGTAAAACGCTTAAAAACATGCCATTGCCGAAAAACAAGTAAGAAGCACTCACACACGCTCGCCATACACAGCGGCAGACATACCACTTATTCCACACACACATACCCCCCACCCCCCACACACTCACACCCCTGAAACAGAGAGCAAGCGAGAGAGAGCGATGGCAACCCAGCGACCGAGTGCGAAATGCACTCTGGGGGGCTTTAAACAAAAATGAAAATCGCTTGCATACATATGGGCGCTTACACACACACACTCAGCGAACTCGGCGCTCACACACATTTGCAGAGAGAGAAAATGTTGTGGGCAAAATAAAGGAGCAATTAAAAGTAGCTACAATGGTTTATTTTTGGTTTAAAAACGGTCCAAAATAATTGGAAAAGGAAATTTAGGAAAAATTAATACTTTTATACAAAAAATGCTATTATTTAATTAAATTAGAATTATTAATATTATTTGTTGAGGATTGATATCAATAACTATATTTAAAATCGCTTTAGTATTTTTATTTCTTTTAAAATATTTATTTATCCCAATATCTGGAACATAATAATAATTTAAATATTTCCCTTAAAATCATGGAAAGATATCATATTTATAAAACTGATCTAAAGCCACAAAATAAGTGTTAATTTATATAAAATTCATAAAAAATTATTAAAGAACACATAACATTTTTTAAACACTCAAAACAAACCAAAATTTTAAATTTTTTTTTAAATAACATCTAAAAGATTATTCTTAATGTTTAAAGATTTATTTAAAAAATGGATAACCATAATTTCAAAATCACTTTGATTAATAATTCTTTGCTTGCCATTAAAATACATTTTTTCAAGACAGAACAAACCCACTTATTTTCCTCCCTGTACAAATATCCTTTTTGGCTTGCACAAAAAGAACTTGACTCTCTGCTTGTGTTGTTCTTGCTTTTGTTGTTGCTGTTGTTGTTGCTGGTGCGGTGCTTCGACAATTTTAACGACCATAACTGGTTCTCACCCTGCTCCAGCAACACCACGCGCATTTATTTTAAAATACGCGGCACTTCCGCCGCAAACGGCACACACAGTGCCCTCATGCCCAATGCTCCCATATACCCATCCCCATCCTCCTGCCCACACCATTCCCCGCCCCACTTTCCATTCAGCACCCAACACCAGCTCGCCTCCAAGTGGCCACAGCATTCGGCTCCTTTATATGGAAATAATAACCAAATGTTCCTTCACTGTTCCTGTTCCCTTTTTTGACGCCACTCTCTCCTTCTCGTTCCCTCCCCTCCCATTATGGTGACCATACCCATGCATAATGTTCATTTCCATGGCGATTCCTTGCGGTGTGATTCCGGCTTGTCCTTTTGGCCATATATTTTAAGTCCTTACCTTCCTCGCGGTCACCAATACGAAATGGTCACGCGCTGCCTCCAGACTCGGCTCCGCGAGTCGCAAAATTCGCATCCTTGTCGCTTTCGGTCTCAGAATCCAGCGGAAACGAAAAGGTGACTTATGAATCGGTCACTGAAAAATCATTCACTATTTTTGCGAGGTAAAATGGTTTAAAAAGCTAAACAGTTCAATTAAATAAAATAATAAAAAGTCTAATTTAATTGTACTTAAATAGGGTTTAAATGTTTATTAAAAAATATTTGTAGAAAAAATGTTTGTAGGAAAAATCTCAACCCGTTTATTGCATACTGTTAGACACCTTTCAAAACACTAGTTATTTTTTAAGAATCCTCCTTATATAATTCTAATTAAAATAGTAAAATTCAGCCACAATAATTGAGTTAACCAGCCTTTTGATCATATTTCCTATAAAGTTAGTTAAGCTTTAAAAGAGACCATTACAATAGTTCGCCGTGTAAATGATATTCTCACCTGTGGCTGGCCTTTCCAAGTCAGTAGCATTCGTCTTGCCCACACTTGGCCATCATCTCACAGGCAGCTGGAGAAATGTATGAAAAATTCAATTTAATTGCGCAATTACACATGTTACACATTTCCATTTGCCAGGAGCCACTGCTGGCTGGCTCTCACTCCCTGGTTCAACTTGCTGCTGCTGTTGTTGTTGCACCCTTGCAATTACTTTTGAGGCAGAGCACTCCGTTTCATTCTTTACTTTTTTTTTGTGTTTTTTGTGAGTCTGAGAGAGGGAAAGGCAGGTTAAAACGACACCCACAAGGCCCTGGGCAGAGGCCATCGATCAGGTGGCGGCTTTGCCGGAATAGCCGTCCAAGGAGTCTGAGTTTTGAGCTATTGGCCAAAGGTAAGGGGAACAATAAAACACGGAGCGTGTAAATAGAATTTTTGGCCCGATGGCCGCCCGGGGAGTGCTTTGGCATAATCTGCATGAGCCGGTGGCCATATAGCACCCGATGTCTGCGCCAATTTCCGACACGTACCAATTTGTGCGAGTGTTCGAAGTGTTATCAATTGATTAGGTTCATAGATTGTCTCTTAATAATTATATTTAAAGGAAGGAAACTTAATTTTCTTTAAAAATATTAATTAGATATTTTACCACAATACCTTTGCTGTCCAAAAGTAGGCTTTTAACATTTTCACCACAACAAGCCAGGTGAATATTTTCTGAAAGAAATATTTCATAGCATACTTTTGGGCCTTACAAATATTGTTGAAAAATCTGTAAGATGACATGAAAAACTACCGAATATTTTCCCATATTTATCTCATTAAATGCACGCATTTTTTGTTCACAGTTGGCGAAAAGGAGGATGAGGAGACCAGCGGCCTGCTGGAGCCCAAGGAGGAGCTACTCAGTGGCGACGAGGAGATCGAGGATAATGAGGACGAGGACGACGAGCTGGCCGATGGGGAGGCGCCCGAGGGAGACGCAGGGCTGGAGCAGGACCTCGGGCAAGAACAGCCCAATGAATCACAGCAACAATGCTGGCCAACAGCTGATGAGCCAGCGGCCCCAGCTGCAGTGGCAAAAGAAGAAGCAGAAGAACTACAACACCCACGGGATGAGGTAGTTGCATCTGATGCTGATGCTGCTGCTGGTGCTGCTGCCAATGCCAACGGACACTGCAAGTCCTCTGGTAAGTTTGACTTCAATTTGCATATTTTATTGCCTCTAGCCAAAAGATATATCTGTACTATACACGGACTATATCTGTATGTAAACTAACTAGCTGCCTCCGGCCCTCAAGTCCATCGTCGTCGTCGTCGTCTTGGTCTTGGGCTTTTCCCCCGGGTCGTTCACATGTCCGGCTAATAACTCTCGACAGTCTCATAAATAGCAAATGTAAGGTTTTTGCTCCAACTCCTGGTTGTTGTTGTTGTTTGTGGCCGGGAGTTGACCCATCTAGGGCACATCCGCATCCTCTGGACACTGAACACGTGAGCGTGCTCAGGTTTTCGGTCCGTTTTGGTGTATTAACGGTGACGGTTTAAAAGTGTGGAATGCTCTTGTAAATTGGATAAGGTTAATGCATCATATAGGGGAGTTCAGATACAGGGTGATTTATAGTTTATTTCTTTTGGAGTTTTATTTTTAATTTAAAATTATTTTGGTTCCTAAGATATGTCAGGAAATTAGAGCTACAGAATTGGGAAACTGGGAAAAGAAAGTAGAAAGTAGTAGCTTAGGAAATACGTGGTATAAATATCTTTAGTTTTTAGAGTAGAAAGCACAACATCTCACGTACATTGTTATTCATTAAGCCTAAAATTATCTCTGAATCTCCAACACAATCTAGAAATTCCTCCCATTCTTTTCCAAACACCTAAAAACTATCAAGGATTTATTTCCATAATTTTTTGAAGGATATATTTATCCAAAACCCCTGCTAAAAAGTAGGCAACACTTTGCGCTAAGGTTCGATGCCATGGCAGACCCTGTATATCGGGACGCTTTTCCCCATTGGTGCCGCCGCTGCCTGGTCACATCAACTTTGATGTCTCCGTGAGGCCCCATCCACGCACACAGCCGTATCTCAATATGCCTCAATGCACATGTGTGTGTGTGCCCCATGTATTCGGTATTGGATTATGGCACTTGGGTGTAAAGCCATCGATTCCAATGACCAAAGCGCTGCCGCCCGGCAAGCGGCCGTTATGGCCGCTGCTGCTGCTGCTGTCTGACAATAATAAAACAAGCTTCATGTTTTAAATGGAACGTAAACACACATGCCTTTGTATGGGTAGTACCCACACCCATACCCTCACACACACACAGGGACGACGTGTCTGTTCATTATTTGTTGCTCTTTTCTGTGTGTTTCTGGCCGGGGCCGGGCGGCGAATTCCCGCGAGTCAAGACGATGGCATGGAGAACATCATCATCAACTAGAACCTAGTCGGGTGCTCGGTGCCAGTGCCACCCTCTCTCCATACAGGTTAACTTCAAATTAATTACTTGATTATATTGTTTATGAATACGGATTTATATTTATTAAAAGCATTTTGAAAATATAGCCCTTGAGGTTTCAATAGGATTTTTTAGGCGCAGAAAAGTTTGCAATAAAAATGGTAATAAAATAGAAAGTGATTAATTATATTTTATAGCCTACTTTTAGACAGCTTTATTATTGTTGTTGAAGGGGAATGTTTTAAAAAAATTTTTAGTAAAAGTAAATAGTATTTTTTCCAAATAATTCTAATATTAGTTGAGGAAAAAAGCTATATCATTTTAAACATTTTAGGAAGCGCCAAAAAATCACAAAAGATTTTTAATCAATTAAAAAACTACCCAAAAGTAGGCAAAAAAATTTTGTATTCCCTTGTAAATTAGATTTCCCATGCAATTTCAAATTTTAGTCAAACCCATTGAAGTTCTACTGTAACCGGCACACAAATGCCATTCGAAAGGTCTGGGTGCCCTGGATTATTGTTGCCAGCTACCTGGGAGCTCTCCAGCCTCTCCGAATGTTACTGGTACTCAGTATGTGTGTGTGTGTGCGAGGCTTTAACCTCACTGCGAACTCTTCGGGACTAACGGCACTACGGAGGACCAAACTTTATCACCACTGCGCGCCTGCAGTCGCCGTCCCTTTCGCTCGCACGCGCATATTATATGACAAGTACACGCTGCTGCACTGCGTCCGTTTACTGCTGCTGCTGCTGCTGCTGCCGCTTCTGGTGCTGCTGCTGCTCCTGCCGGAGCTGCTCGTGGAGCTCCGCTCGTCCTACGAGGCCCCCTTGTGGGTTGTATAATGTTCTAAGGGGAAATCGAGAGGCTGTGATAAGTTTGGGGATCCGAAAATTGTCTTTCTGCTCCGTGCTGTTGCCGGCACAGCGAGAGAAGCCCGGCGAGAATGAATTGGCCCTTTTGTGCGCATCGCCAGCACCGCAGTGCCTGGCCGCCCAACTTGAGGGTTCTCTGAAACAGTGGGGCAGGGACTAGGAAAAAGTGGATATTTTTTTTATATATTTATTTTTTAGACATATATATATTATTTATCCATTTTATGCTATTAATTATTTTAAATCTTAATTCTATTTTATATTAAAGATAGATATAGATAAATATTTATTTAATAATTTATTTTCTACCCTTTTTATGCTTTTAATTATATTATTTCACTAACTAAGAACTTCGTTTACAAGTTTGTTCACCATATTTCTAAGTACTTCTTTGATAATGACATTCTTAATTACGGGCTTGGCATTAATTTTTGTTTTGTTAGTCTGATAATAAAGCTAAAAACTTAGTCAAAACTCCACCTTAGCACAATATCCTCGAGGCCCACAAAAATTCCTCTTCACATTCAACTTCAGCTCTCTAACCCTTTCCCTAAATTCTTGATATCGCTCTATATAATACCCTAAAAATTAGACCTTGAGTTGTAGTACTCAAACCCCTTCCTAGGTAACAAATGGTTTATTCAAAAAAGCTTGTTTAAGCCTTAATTAATCATCTTCACCTAAGCCACAATGCTTTTGCACGAAAACTCAAACCAAGGTTCCCGCCAAAATGTCACACGCACACCATTGCAGCTCCCTACCTATCGCACTCCCTCCCACAATTCTAATATGAATTTTCTACTGCTTATAGATTATATTTGTGTAAAGTTTTATGTTGCAATATTTTCGGAGGCGGCGGTGGCTGAGAGGGACTGCCAAAAGGGGGGAGGTGGCCGCTCAGAAGGAGCCTCGACGACGACGACATTTCCTTGGGGAGCAACCTTGGTGCGAATAAAAATTATACATTGCCATATAAGCAAGGCGACGGAGACGACGGAGTACAGTAGACAACAAAGGGAGGGAGAGGACTGCCAGCTTAGCTTCCCGAAGGAGCCAAGGTGTCTCCCTCGCTCCCACTCCCTCCAGCTACTGAGTGTGTGAGCGTGTGTGTGTGGCTCTAACTTTTGCTAGCGTGTTTATTGGTATGTTCATTGGGGAGCATCTTGAGACCGAGAGAGAGAAGGCGAGAGACATCTTCTTGTTGCACAGCGAAGTTGCTCATTTTGCCATTATTATTCCACTGTGTATTGAAAAATGAAACAAAAGTGAGTTATCGTCTCTGTCGCTCTGACTCTTTCACTACCGCTCCCACTCCCACTCCTTTTCGTTCTTATTCCCACACACACACATGAGAAGATGAAAGGTGGCTATAAAATTATCAGGTGTACAAGAAACAAAGGACACAAGGAGAAAATAAGTAGATAATTAACAAGATAACAAATATTTACATTTAATTTTATTTTGGTGGTTTTCATTTCTTTCCCCATCTAAAAATAGGCAATAATATTTTTTCAGCAACGATTTTTTTCAACAATAGCTCCTAAGTCGAATAGTATGCTATCAAATAAACTGATTTCTCTAAAGTCCACAAGTGTTTTGAAAAAAATATTTAAATATATTATTTATACAACTTCGCTAGTTAATTAATTTATTTTCTCGTACACATTTCCTCTAAGTGCACCCACGCACATCCTGACAGACTCGCGGGAGATTCGCCGAGATACAAACGAGTTGCGGAGTGTGTGCGTGTGTGTCTTAAATTTTATGACAAAACTTCATTTGGTTGCCGTGGTTTCTGGATTATGAAGCCCAGGGAGCCCTTTACTGCTTTTATCGATTGCTGCGGTCGATCGATAAATTTACAAATTGCAGCCCAACACACACACACACCGAGACACATTGATGACGATGACCATGACCAATTCGGGGGCAATTCCCGTGCATACATAATTCATTTATCACTTCATAATTGCATCAGAGACATATCCGAGTCCCACTTTCCCGTAGGTACTCCCCACTCCCTCACTCCCTCGGCCGCCGTTCGTTCTGTTCGATTACATGCACGTCGACGGCTGCCTTTATTATTTCGCCTTTTTTGCAATAATTTTCAAACAGAAACACACAAAAAGCATTTGCGCAACAATTCCCCAAGGACACGGCGACGACGACGACGACGTCGACGATGGCAACGAAGCCAAGGCAAAGGAGAGCATAGCCAGGGAAGGGATGGAGGGATGGAGGATTGTAGGACCGGAGGTCTGGAGGACTGGTGGGAGCAAACGAATCGAATTAAGAGCCACCACACGGTAGGTGGTCCCACCTCGCTGTGGAGCGCACACAGCGGAGCAGAGCGCCCGCTTCAGTCTTTTTCCCACGGGGTTTGCAGCAGTCCGAGTTGGACTCCCAGCTCCTTCTGACTCCTCCTCCACCTCCTCCTGCTCCCTAGCCATCACCCACTCCCAGTGTACTCTTTTCCCCTTTGTCCGATTCTTTGTCTGCCAGCGATGTTGTTGTTATTATTGTTGTTGCTGTTGACAGAGGTGGCGGGAGTCCGCCTAAGGGGTTCATCATGACCATGACCACAGTCTAATAATTTTATAGGTTTAGCTATGTGCTAGGAATCAGGAGTTAGGAATTATAGGGTTAATTTTATGTTGCAGGAATTAATATTTAAAAAAAAAACATTATTGAAAGGGTTAAGAATATAAATTAAATGGTCTCAGATTAATGGATTTATAGCAAAAAGTTTAAATATACACAACTAATTTAGTTTGGAAAAATTAATCAATTAAGCAGTTGAGAATTATAAGCTATCATGAAAGGCTTGATTAATGTATTTATATCTATAAATCCATGTATTTTTGAATACATTTCGCAAGGTTTTCTGTGTTATTTAGTTAGTAAATTTAAAAAAGAAATAATTAGAAATATTGAATTTATTAGTTAGTCAGTGTTAATATTTTACAAAATATTTTTAGACACATTTTCTTTCGATTTCAAAATAGCCCTAAAACCATCTTCAGAGAGACCATAAATCCCATTAATCTTGGTTTCGTATGATAATAATATTCAAGTACCCCCCTTGTCCCCTTGGGAATATATCCCCGACTACGCCGCTGTGTCTGCTGTTGTTGTTGTTGTTGGAAAAGGACTCTTCTGGACTTTGTCCGCTCATTTCGCCGCTGTTGTTGTTGTCCTCGTAGGCGGCGGCGCTCTGGGAAATCTGAGCGAGTGCAGCGTTGCAGTTGCAGCGGCCTGCAGCGTTCCCAAAAGTACCACTGTGCATGTGTATGTGGGTGTGTCATGAGAGGGGGCGGCGGTGGGCGTGGCCGAGCGATACAACTTCACAATAATCAGCAGCTGCACCACAAAGCCCCGAAAGTCGTAAAAATGGCCGCAAGATGGCGCCATGTCGGATATGCAAATTTCGTTCGATTTATGGTCGCCACCACAGACTCACACATACTCGCACGGAACTACTCACACGGATAGCTGGTTCATTAACATGATTCGCGAAAGATGCGAGAGAGTCATAAAATTAGCCAGGCGGCGCCAGTCGATGGCTGATGATGATGATGAATGCAGGCTCGCCTCGTCTCTCTTCGGTGCAGTGCTGGCAGTTTGTCCTTTTTTTTGGGATAGTTGTGTACTTTTTTAAATGGTTTTAGTCTAAGGGGAAAAAATGGCAAAGGTTTCCCTTTTATAAATATATTTTTTATGCGATCTTGAGTTGTTTAAGCTGAGAAATATAAGGTTTTGTTAAATTATAATACAAATTCTGAAACTATGTTTCATTTCAAGATATTTTTAACCTTTAAAAGGTAATTTTCTTTCATAATTTTATTTTTCTTAGTTAATTTGTACTTTTTAAATAAATTTTGACATGTTTTTATATGATATATTAGGTTGATTTAATTTTGAATAAATAATATAATTAAAAGGACTTGCCCGAATCCTCTTTAGTCTTTAAATACAACAAGAAACTTTATTCAAGCTTTTTAAAGTGTTATAAAAATTTGCTGAAATACTTATTACTTTTGTTTTAAATTTATAAAACTGAAATAATTATTTCTTGGGTCTTGAACATATAAGACCTTGATTTTATTGTTTTTTAGGATTCAAAAGAAATTTTACATTATACTTAAGAAACACACATTTATTCTGTCGGAGAACTTCTTTGTTTTTTACATTTTCCCCCCTTATTTAATTTTTGTTCTTGGTTGGCATTATCCCTGATTTGAAACTAGTTTTTTGTTGACCATCTCTGCTTCTCTGACGGCCGATTCCCTGCAGCCACGAGCCCCCTTCTCACCCATCCAACGGGGGGTAGTGTCGAAAAATTTGCAAAACTCAAAGCAACAATTCGACGGAAGCCAATTTTGCGTCATACGAAGTCGCATGCGAAAAAGCAGAGCAGCGACCGGAGATGTGAGATGAGCGATGTGCTGGTGAAAGGCGGGGGCGTGGCACAGGACTCCCTATAGAGGGAATGTTGAATAATCATCAAGCATCATCAGAGAGACGGCGAATACACAGAGAGAATAGGGGAATTGGCGAATGAGCAGTCATCTCTGCAGAGGCACAACACTCGGAGAAAGAAGTTTACTCAAGATCAGAAGTATAAAAACTTAAGACTCCTCAGAGCTACTCCACAAAATCTGTTATATACCATTAAAATACAATTTCTCTCAGTGCACGACGCATAGGTTGCCGAGGAGGAATCATCCAGGCGCGAGATGCGTTTTTGGCATGTTAAAAACTTGTCCCGTGCTGTCGTTGGGTCCAGGGTCCGTCCACCAGATGGAGCCAGCCAGCACGTGCAACTCGCACACACACACACACACACCCGAAAACCCACACACAGTCGCAGAGAGAAATTCGTAAAATTTTGTTTCCGCTGATGAAGTATTCCCCAGCTGCAGGACAAGGATTATTGGACGTGTGGCGGTCCAGCCCAGCTTCACTGTTAGCTTAGATCCAGCCGCACATAGATACCCACACTCACACAGTTGCATTCTGTGTGTGCTTTATGTGCTGGCATGCAAAGTGGCATAAAAGCAGATCCACACTCACACACAGAGCCACAGGAACCACATCATCGAAACGTCGCCGAAACGACGAGCCATCAAGGAAATTCTCAAGCGCTTAGAATGTTGCAGGACCTCTTTCGCCCTTTCCCTCATTCTGTACCTCTACCTCTCCCTCTCCTACTCCCTCTTCTTTTTTCTGGCCGCGAAATTTCATTTTGTCATTAGAAACTAGTAAAAGCCAAAAACGCGAAAGTAGCAAAGAGCGCAAGCGGAGTGAAAGCCTGATGGTCGATGGCTTGATGAGTTCATGTCGAAGGGTTTTACGATGGCTGAAAGGTGGATGGGAAAAGTGAGAGATAAATGGGTTCAGTGTCAATATGAGTTTGGATATGTTGTAATCTCTATCAGGGAACAGATTCTGAAAGGGAAATAGCTTACAAATTATCCAAAATATATTTTTAGGTGACTTGTTTAAATATTTCCTTTAGAACATATGCAAATATCCATCACTGAGTTAATTTTTGATACTTTTTAATTTATTTCAAAGAATTCTTCAGGTCCTATACTTATTTTAACATTTAACTTGTTACAAGAAGAATTACAAGAATTATTTCACAGTTTTATAAATTTAAAACAAAAGTAATAAGTATTTCAGCGAACTTTTCACTTAAAAAAGATTTGGGCAAGTCCTCTTAATTCAATTATTTATTTAAATTGAAATCAACCTAATATATCCTATAAAAACATGTCAAGAATTCTTCAGGTCCTATACTTATTTTAACAAGTTAAATGTTAAAATAAGTATAGGACCTGAAGAATTCTTTGAAATAAATTAAAAAGTATCAAGTATTAAAATTATTTTCTCATCTTAAGTTTGAATTTCCTTATTTATTGTTTTATATCCTCTTATAAGGATTCATATTTTAATATTTAAATATTTTTTCCAACCTTTTTCTTAAGCCCCTAAAATTTTTCTTGTTGTCTTTTATCATTTTCTTATTTTTAATCTTTTATATTTCATAATATACTATTTATTCACACTCCTATCTCAAGTTATCCCCCAATAAACCGACTTAAATTCATTTCCAATTAATTCCTGGACACTTGCTTCCTACCCTTTTCATAACATACACATATCTATGCAGACCATCTTCCTATTCCCACTGTCCTTCAGGTAACCCAACCCCATTAGCATATCCCCGAGGAGCCGCTTCTTGGTTTACTTGCCAAAACTCAAGTCAGACAAGACCAGTTCGTTCACGTGAGACGTTTGGGCGCCCAGCCGACCCACCGAGAGGCACGTCAAACGTTGCGTATGAGTAACGCCAAGTTCTGTAGACAAACTTAACCCTCCCCCGCGGCGCCCCAATTAACCCCCAGCTGCCGCACATTCGCAGCACGTGCTGCCAACAGCTGTTCCCTCGCAGTGAGAGACCAAAACAAGGCGCTCTCTCTTCGGAGTTTCGCTCTCTCTCTGCTCTCTTTGGCGCTCTTTGGCAGGACATGCGCAGTTCAAGGACGTGCTCTTAGCTGCTCTTAAGCTGGGGATTTGGTGGGAGGCTTCCAAGGGAGGGGGGCTCAGTTGCTGGGGTATGGAATTATGACACCCTGGGGCTTAGCATAATCAAAATTCCTTGCACTTGGGGATCCGGAAAGGGCATCCTGCCCCGGCCAAGCCAAGCTATTCCAGCCAAGACGTCGAGGTCAAGTCCCAGCTGCATTTGCCTTGCCTGCAGCAATCCTGACTAAAATAAGCTTTTCCCTTCCCTCTTCCTGCAGGTGGCCACGACGGAGGAGGCGATGAGGAGGCAGCAGACCTGCAGCCAGAGGACCTAGAGCTAGACGAGGACCTGCTCAGTCTCAGCGGGGACGACGAGGACTACGATGATGAGGAGCTGCAGAGCCTGGACAGCTTCTACTCAGGTGAGTGAGCAGCGGCAGCGCCCCTGTCACATATCCTGCCACCTTTCTAGTCCTTGCCCCCGGCAATACACACAGCATGCGTGCCGGTGCCATAACCATTGGAATTGCCGTTGGGGGTGTTATCCTGGCTGCCGGAGATGGCACTCCAGGGTGCTCTACACCTGTGCCGCGGGTGTCGTTTCCATATGCTGCGGTCCTGTGGCTGTCCGGGCAGCCTAACTACGTTTTAAAAACCCCAAACAGCAATCAACACCAAGCAGAAGTCGGAGTCAAGTTGGGACCAGGACCCGACCACGACCAGTCCTCTCCCTCCTTTCACACATCCTCGTTGCCATTTACGAGCTGTCGAAGCAACGGGCGAGAGTCAGACAGAGAAATGCCAGCCAGCATCATGAGCTACGGCCACGACATGACCTCCTCCCATTCCCCCTCCTCTTCTCTCGTCGAGATCCTCATCCTCATCCTCCGACCATCTTTCTCGGCCACATTTCTCTCTAGTGCCATTTCGAATGCTTTTTCTGTGTTATTTGTTTCGTTTTGTGGCGACGGCTGCCTGCCTCTCTGCCTGCCTCACTGACTTGACTGCTATTTTTTCACAACTTCCTGCTGGCTGCTTGCTTTTTGTTTTTGGCTTTGGCAACGTCCTTGCCGGCGGCTACATCCTGCCCGGGGGCTGCCCATTTCATACCGCCCCCCTTTCATTCATTCATTCATGCACACAACTCAGACTTCACTTGAGTTGACTGCTTGCCTCAGACTGCTGACTTGTCTGGGTTTTCCTTTGACTGCACAGCGAGAAAACTAAAAAAATATGGCTAAAATTTTTTTTTAAGGCATTTTAATTCCGAAATAAACTTTAAAGAGTGATGACGAACTTTAAGCTGAATTCCAACTCGACTTATTTACATTTGAGAAATTGGGATTGCCACTTATCAGGCCCGGACGAAAATTTTTGGTCCTATGATGTCACCTATGAACACACAATTAAAAAGTTCCAAAAACGATTTTAAGTTCAAAAAACTTAGGGAGAGATCTTTAAAACTTCCAACAGACTTTACTTAAATATTTTTTAAAATGGTTTTTACACCTCATTCTTAAATATAATAAAATTTGAGAGAATTAAACCTGAAATTCTAATATCACATATTTAGAAATATTAGTATAACACCTTTTCTAAATACCTAAATTCAATTCATTTATTTTAATTCCTTTCCCCTAGATCTAATTTTATGTTAAAATCCCATTCTACTTAACCAATTTCTCCCAGTGTCATCATAGTTAGCACTCAACACTTGCCCAGCGCATCCTTCCTGGCAGCATCCTTGGCATTTCCTTCCCCCCGGTAACGACTCGAGGCACTTGTGGTTGGGCTTTCCTTTCCACCTCAAACCATTTGGGCAGCAGCCGCTCCAAGGAAATCTCTCTGGCCTTTTGAGCACAATTTTGAAACGTTTTACGTTGTGTGTGCGATGTGATTTTAAGGCGGAAAGGAGCGGCCAGGATAAGGAGTCCTGAGCAGCCCGAATGTATGCAATGAAATGCAATTAGTTGCAGTGAAACTCTCACTTCTTCGCTTTCGAAAGAAAGAAACTAAAGTTTGTTCCAGTCACTTCATTTATTTGTCTTGGCCTGGCTGAGACTTCCTCTTAGAGGGAGGAAGGGAGGATGGGAAAGGACTTAGGCTGTCCCTTTTGATTTATTAATTGCCCGTGTAGTTGTAGTTCACGAAGTGACAGCCAAGAAGACAATTTAGCATGCTCGTATGCAAATAGTTTTAGAGCTTCCTTTTGATGCGACGCAATTAATTACACATTTGTCTTACAAGACAAACATGGAGTTAACTCTGCTTCTGCTTCCTTCCTGCCTCGGCCTCGGGCTGCCTCTCGTGTCTCGAGACCATAAATAATTGCTCTGGTCAGAGGTTTTTGGGGCTTGGGCCGGCTGGGTTGTCTTGGGTATTGCTTAAAGTGGCCAATTCTCACAGCACTCGAACGAACCCGTTGCTTTCCCAAGAAGCCATCCGAAGTCGTCTCATCATCAGCGCAAATTGCTTTACGCACCGCACACGGAGATAGAAATCTTCGCTTGGGGAAAACTGGTTGACATCGCCGCCGGTTAATGAACCGCCCGCCGAACTCCGTGTGTGGCTCTCTCTCTGAGACACTAAGGGCCAGAAGATGTCTTCCCTGGATCATCACGTAGAGAACTCTACGGATCACGGCTGAGATCCAGTAACTGGGTCAGCGGGCTATCCCAAGTACAAATCTAATGCCTTTTAATTACACTGAGACCTGCAAAATGTCCCCAAACTAAGGTCTCTTAGCCGCCATCTCCGACTCCTCTGACTTATACCCTCCGAAGACAAGTCATTAGAAAGTTTTTACCGCTTTTCGCGGCTCTCCAAAGGGGGTGGAGTCTTCTGTTTGGGAAAAAGGGGCGGTGACATTTCGGATACTCTTCTATGACAGTCTCTGGTGACTCTATTTGTGAGGAAATTTAGCTTGAGTAGGTTTATTAGAGAATTTCATAGGTTTAAGTATAGTTTCTAGATAATTTGTAGGTCTTACTGGTCCTCTAAGAATGCGTATTTTTTATGCTAATAATTTTCATTTTTTTTGTGGCTTTAAAAATGGGTAAAAGATAAACCCAGTAATAAATACTATAGATAAGGTTACCTTGTTCTTAGATATTTTATTACTCAAACATACATAAATATTAAATAAGTATTGGAAAAAAAAACTATGATGACTATAATAATAGTACAATAAATAATCATATTAACCTAATTAATATTTCTTTGTCATATCTAACGAATTAATTAACAAAATCAGAAGGTTCTAACCCCTGATGTTCTTCATGATTAATTCCTAATCTTTTACTTAGTAAATCTTTGTTCATGATTTTCATTTCCCCAACTCCCTTCCCATAACCCACAAACCCTTTGCGAGAACCCTAAGGCACCCCACTCACCTTAGGGTATCGGGGATATCAAAAACTTTAACCCAACTTGCCCGGCTGGCTGGCTGGCTGACTGTCTGGACAAAGTAATCGCAATCTCAGGTGTAAAAGCGCTCTGACACCGCAGCTAAACAAGCGGAAACAAGGCGGAAAAAAGTTGGTCCTGCAGCAGCCTGGACTGCAGTGTCAGTTGCAGGACATTCCCCCAAGCCACTGGATCGAGTAAAGGTAGCCACCATGGGCAATTCTTTTTTTGCCAACTTTCGCCAGCTCCTCAGCTCCTCATCCTCATTGTTTTTGATCCCAGGGGCCATGGCCAACTGGGCTCTGGTTCTGGCTCTGGCTCTGCTTCTGACTGGGAAGTTATGACACGCCCAAGTTGCCACCTTTTCCTTGGTTCTGGCGGATGATTTATGTGCCTTTGGTGGTTCTCGCCGCTCGCCGCACGCCTTTCGCCAAGTTTTCGGAGCCATCTCGGGAGAAGCTGGCAAGGAAGAGGAAACTTTCGCGCGAAAGACGTTTTCATTCCGGTTTTTACGATGCAAAAATAAAAGCAACGGAATGTTCGTGTATCGCCGCCAACCCACATAGCTCCTTTTCTCTCTTTTTCTTTTTTTTTTGGTGGCTCCCATGTGCATAGTTCCGGCTTGCTCCTCGTCCTTATGCGACTCCAAGGCGCAATTCCGCGTGCCAAACTCCCGGGGGAACCCTTTCAGCTCCGTCTCCGTTCCCTTTTCCCTCTGAATATATGTATGTCGCGGCTCGTCTCGGTTTTCGGGGATAAATTTGGGGTAATTTAAATGAAATACGCGCCACATGCGAAATGGTCTCTGCCTTCTGGTTATTTGATCTTAAAGGATTTAATTTAGACATATTGTTATGGGCGAAGCGGAGTGCAGTGCAGGTAAAAGCATGCTTATAAATCTCCGGATGCTTTGTCTGTTACTCTTTTGGGGGTTACTTTTTGTCCAAGGGTATAAGGTGGATAATAATGTCCTACGAGTTGACAATCCAATTATCACTTAAATGCCTAACTAAGCATTCTAGAATTGAATATTTTCAACTTATATAAAGGTTAAGAGATGAATGAGGTCATAAAAACCCTTGACCAAGTTCCTAACTTCCGGAACCCTTGTAACCCCTCGCATGTGTCTCCTTTGAGATGATGTCCCATTCATAATTCACGAACTCACTTATTAGTTAAATGCCAAAAGTGACGCTGAAACGAGGCAACTTTACCTGGGCAATAAAATAATTTTATGATTATTATCGCCAGCCAAGAGCCCTCGTAAACCCAATTCCGTGCCGAGTCGAGCCCCTGCCCTTACTACTTACAGTTATCATGGCCCTCGAATCGCCGTGAAGTTCTAGTTTCCGTCTTCCGAGTGGACTTCAAGAGCGAGAGAAGAGATATCAGCGACCGGAATCGGAGCAAGTACAAAAGACCTCGGATGTGGCAATCGGACATGTTAATCTGGTTTCTGGACTTACTTCCCTCTGCGGCGTTGCATTTCAATTTTCTGGACTCTAAGCTCAGGCCATTCCATCTGGCACGCGTACTCTGGCTGGTCAAAGACCGTTTAGGAGTGGCGGCAGCTGTGGGGCATTGTTCTGATCCAAGCTGGTAACTGGTAGCACGTGCCACCGCACTTTGCCTCCCCAATATATATCCCCACCACAACCAACGCTCTCTGCGGTTGAAAGGGTTTGCCCAGAAACAGGTGCGAAAGTCAATTATGGCTATGGTTTGACTCAGAGTCCGAGTGGAAATCGATTTGAGAAACCCAACGAAAACCCTTTTCAAAAAGCGGATTTCAGCCACCGCAGGACGCCCTCGACACGTCGCCAGGCCCATCATTAGCCCTGACAGGCGATCAAGATCTCCTTAGGCCCAGACCAGACCAGACCTCGACCTACCTGCCAAACTTGACTCTCTGCCTTGATTGATTTGTGTCAGCGCCTCGATCGCAATTGAGACAAATCCATTGAGGAACCTAATTTTTCATTGAGTAACCGAAGATCTCGATCTGTCTGTGATGCAATTCGAAGGGATCATCATTATGGACTCCATTGAGCAAAGATGACTTGTCAGTACTGGCAGAGAGGGTTCAGTGTGGAAATCAGATTAAGAGGATAATTGTTTGTTGGGTAAATATGTCTAAAAGTTGTCTCTAAAGCGGTGGAGAGCAACGCCGATGGGTTCCGAGTCTACAAAGGTTAATGTGGCCACCAGGAATGAGGGAGTAAAGGAAATCTTAGGGGTTAAGGAAAGAGGTGAGATGCTCTGGGATTTCTAGGAATTATTTCAAGGGAGAGAAAAATAAAAATATTAAATATTTTCTTTTATAAGGAAAATGCATGAACTACCATAAATCTCAAAACTATCATTATTTCAGTTATATTTCAAAGACTTCTTACACTTATTTTTATAAATTAAACTTTAACTATCAATATCCAAGCCACTCTGACATCATTAACCTCTTAGTCCCCAAATAACGTCAACATTTATTACCAAAAAAAATCCTTTGACACTCCAAGTAAACCTTTTTTTTCTGAGCCCGTTCTTGACCACCAAATGATGGCGACTCTAATTAAATGTGTCCTCTCAAGCGTCTGATTAATTGTCCAGTTAGCGCCGGAATGAGATCACCGAAAGATGGAAATCTGTGGAGACCCAGGGATTGCGGACTTAGGACTAATTTTTTTCCTGCCCGATTCTGGGGTCTGGGCAGCTGTCAGGACATCAAAGTGACAATTTGAGTGACTCTCTCTTACCGAGAATGGCTAATTTAAAATGCGCTGAAACAAAAGGACACTTAGGCTGCTGGCAGGACAATGGATGACACGATGACAGGCACGGGCTCTCTCTGCCAGCTCCCAGTCAAGGGCGTACACACACATATATGTAGGATATTTTTATAATTTATCTATTATGCATGAGGGCGCCGCCGTCGCTGGCTGGAAAACCCTTTGGCTGTCAGCACACATATCAAGGACGACACATGAGTGGTGGGCCGCTGACCAACTGCAAATCTCGGTGAAAAGTTTCTGGCCTGACTTTGGCATTAGCCGCCGCCGCCGCGCATTAAAAATGCAGAGGAAAAAGGATCGAGGACCAAAGGGCCGGGCAACAACTTACCTGTGCCCGACACCCTTTCACCCACCAACCACCCATCGCATCCCTATCCCTGCTCTCCTCCTGGCCAGCACTTGTCGTGGCCTGTCACAAAACTGTCACTCAACTGTAATTAACACCGGAGATGGAGGACTAAAGTGGCTCACTGTCGGATTCGGGGGAACTTTTACCATTTTTCAGCCGAAAGCTGATTTTTCAACGGCCGAAAAAAAAGGAAAAACATCTAAGGGCAATTAGAAATTCAAATGGAAAATTCGGATTCCTTGTTCACAATTAGGAAAATTGTTGTTATTGAGTGGAAAAACTTTCTTCTTCGTGTTCCTCGTCATTAAATATGTAAGAAGCGAAAATTAACTTTAATTGCAATTTGATCTTCGGATTGCCTTTTGCCGTTGATAAATTCGTTTTG
>VNJO01011726.1:0-50830 GCA_008042535.1 Drosophila tani | reverse complement strand
TACATTAAATTGAAATTAAGTAATTTTGGCTAGGTAAAAACCTCTTTGAGTGCGGCATCAACAACTATTACTTAAAGACATGCCCACTATATAGTATTTTGCATATAGAATATAGACATCAACTAGTACACATGCCATTGTGTGCTTTTTTGTGCCTTTTTAATGGAAAAGTACACACGCTCGTGCGGCGCAAACAAAGAACTAGAACCAGAAGAGAAACCGTCCAAAAAAATCCCAAACTCAACTCATTTCGAAGCAAACATGTCAGAAAGGCAAAAAAAACTGATCCGAAAAATAATTGCCCGAAATTGTCGAGGCAAAAACAAAAAGCCAGCTAAAAATCGAGAAAAAACGCCCGCCGAAATCGGCGATCGCTGCGCCCAAATAAGTACGCAGCCCATGGGGGGTATTCGGCCCCCCCTACCCACTATCACCCCTTGAACCCCCCCCCCCACACGAAGATCGAAGCGATCGATCGCGAAGAAACCCGAACAACAGCCGAAGTCGTGGCAAGAGACTCGCATTAAGGGAGCAGCCAAAAAATCATTCGATTTTCGACTTACATTTTGGCTACACTGTCACAATAGATGTACGATATATTTACAAATTTAAAAAGGATATAACCGAATTTTTTGTTTATCTGTCAAAAGAATTGTATTGAATTATTCTCGTTTAAAAGTAGCTCATTTTAAGTTTAAATATACTTTACTTAGTGTTTATCATTTAAATTACTTGGCTAATCCTTATTAAAAATAATTTATTTAAAGTTAAACTTACAAATGACCTCTTGACCTCAGTAAATTGAATAATAATGATTTGTTTAGGGTACAGTTCCCTTTCCAAGAAGAGGACATGTCTGTGTCTGTGTTGTTTTGTATGTACTTATCAGCTACTACAATAATATATTGTGATTAGTTGCAATTAAAAACCATGATTTATTTATTAGTTCACCATGGTTGGCTTACGAAATTATTTAATCTATTAATTACCAGGTATACTGGATTTGACATTGTCGGTTGTCTTTGCAAAATAAAAGCAGTATAAAAAATCTCAATAAATTTGTAAAATATTTGTAATAGGTCATTGATTTTCTTTTTTATTTTGAAAAAACAATATATTTAATTCAAGTAATTATTGATGTCACTGCCCCCCTGATTAAACTGAAAATCTTGATCAATATGTAGGTGTATTTCCAATATTTGAACAGGTGATGAGCTATACATTTTTACAAAAACTGAAGCTTCAGCTTATTTATTAATTTTCAAGTCATTCGCCTGAGTAAATATATAAATGTCAAAAGAGAGCCGCATATTTGTATCTCCTTCGGCGATCTATCTTTTCAACTTTTCTAGCGCAGTGTACGGGGCTCACGCTCTCTCCCTCGCTCGCTCGCTCTCTTAGCGGCCATTCCTGCGCCGTGCTCTTAAAAATGGCGCTGCGGCGAACGGTAAACGGGACAACAATCGTACGACACACACGCACACAGGCGCGCGACGAGCGCCTATACATAGCGGAGCGTTCGGCGGCAGCAGCTCATTTCTTGCAGAGACTTCGTGCCGTTCAGATCGAGCGAAAGGGCAGAAAAGAAAGCAAACCGAATCATCGAGTGAAAGACAACAACTGCGTGCCAAACCATTTTTTTACTGTGCAAAGTGCAGTTCCCTCCGCGCAATTACAACGTTACAACACACACACACACACACACGTACTGCAATCGGTTCGCGAAAGTGCGGCAACAAAGTGCAAGTGCTAGAGGCGCCGCAAGAGCGAGAGGCGAAGAGCAACACAAAGAGAGTTGAAGAGTCTGCAAGAGCAGAGAGCGAAAAAAAACGGGAAAGAAAGTTACACTGCTGCAAAAACCACCAAGATGACGACCAAAATGGCAATCAATGCAAAGGTTTGTAATCAAAAAAATTCGAATTCCCAAACATTACTATCTCGCGCCGCCGCCTGTTTCCAAGCGACGCCGAAAAAAGCTGAAATCTCAGCAAGTTAGCAACAGACCGAAATCGGAATATTGGCGGCTATAGCTCTAGCTCCCTTATGAATATATGCAAATCACGGCGGCGTTCGCTTGATTTGTTTATCAACGCGCGACAAAAAATTAACAAAAAAGTCTGGCCATAAACATAAGAGTTCCCAAAAATTCACTTTGAACTTGAGATAAAAGAAACTGAACATAAATCGATTTATTTATTAGTTTTTAAACTTATTTATTGAGTGTCTTCCTTGAGTTATTTAGGCAAAAGTTAAAAATGTTATAAAAGGTGGCAACATTTATTAAAATCTTAAGGTAGAAAAACTAAAAAAAAAAGAGTTTTAAACTTTAAAAGATTTTTATTTATTGAGCAGAGTTCTGAATAGGTTCTTATAGAAACATAAGAGTTCCCAAAAATTCACTTTGAACTTGATATAAAAGAAACTGAACATAAATCGATTTATTTATAAGTTTTTAAGCTTATTTTTTGAGTGTCATCCATGAGTTATTTAGGCTTCAAGTTTGAAATGTTTTAAAATGTGGCTACATTTATTAAAATCTTAAAAAAGATATAAACTTTTAAAGATTTTCATTAGTTGAGCTAAGTTCTGAATATGTTCTCATAACATTTTATTCCATTTAAGAAATCTTGGAAAATGTGTTGCTTTAAAATTATTCCCTTTATAAGAAAACTTGAAAAAGTTCTTGTTTTAAAATATTTCCTTTTATAGAAATAAAATTGGAAAAATTGTTTTAAATTTATTCCACTTACAAGAAAACGTTAAATAGTTTTTGAGTTAAATATTTCTTCATTCGACAAAGTTTTCAATGCTTTTGATGTGAAACTTTTCCATAACCCTAACCACTGGACTTGGCCTTATTAGACAGACACTATTTCCGAACAACCTGACACGCTGCCAGCTCCAGGCCACTTATAAATAGAACCCATTAATGTTTTATTTTGGACATTTATGGCCTGTCGTTATCGCCCTGCCCCTGATTCCCCGATCCCGTGCCCGATCCCCATCCCGATCGCTCGCACTTTCCAGATAAGCTTCCCCCGAACGGGCAGACTTGTAGACGACACATTCAGTTCTTCTGATTCTTTTGTGGCGCCCAATTTTCAACGCGTTTTCGGGCGAGTTTTCAAATAAAGCTAGTTCGTTTTTTTTCGGTTAGTTTTGGCTGATGCAATGCCGACCAGTGCTGACAGCAGTTCAGACCGCTTTTTGCTTTGTAATTTTCTGTATTTTTTTGGCTTAGTCGATAGTTTGGTTCGATTTCATCAGCCACCGCGATCCGCCAAGGAGACCGGAGATCGGCATCAGCAAAAAAAAAAAATAAAAAAATATACAAAATATCGACGTAGATTAGCTCTGGCCGGAATGGAATGAAACGGAATCTAAACTGCTGACTCTTGTCTGACCCGGAATGTAGACTATACCCATACAGTCGGGGGTTACATCAGTCCAACGAGATCGTCTGCCTTGCAAATTGGAAATTAATGAATGTGCAAATCATTTTCGGGGGTCCGAAGACAATGATTTCGGGTCTAGACCCGAAATTAGCATACCATCATTTAGATTTATAGCTATTGAATGTTTTGGAATATTTTAGCTTTAACTTTAGAAGAATTTACCATAAAATGGATTAGAAATATTACTTAAAATATTAAGACAAGTTACTGATTGATTTTATTACCCTAGAACCTTGGAAGAATTCCCAGAAATAATCCCACAAATATCCTTATCAAAGCTTTAATATTTATTGGCATATTTATGCTTTCCCCTCTTCCCTGCAGGATATTTTCCGCAACCAGCACCGCCTGATCCGCTTCATCGAGAAGTCCATCCGGCTGTGCAGCAACCAGTCCCTGAAGGCCGCCCAAGCTGCCCAGCAGCAGCAGCAGCAACAGCAGTCGTCGGCCGACTTCCAGATCACCTCGTCCGTGGACGCACAGTACACCAGCGGTGCCCCGGAGCCCATCAAGCATGACAAGGATCTGGGCCATCAGTTCCGTGCCTCCCAGCTCTCTGTGCGCTTGGCCGCGCCCGAGCAGCTCCATGCCAAGCCGGACAACGATGAGGAACTGGGCTTTGGCCGCCTCTTCACCGACCACATGCTGAAGATATACTACCACAAGAGCCTGGGCGGATGGCAGCGACCGGAGATTACGCCGCTGGAGAACCTGGTCATGCACCCCGCAGCCAAGGTGCTGCACTATGCCGTTGAGGTAATTATTTTCAACTATTTAGTTATATATATTTAAGACTGATAAGTGTGCCAATATCGAATGATGTTGTGGCGAACTCATACGTGACTCGAGAACTATTCGCTGTAAGTGAGCCCCCCCCCCATTGGCATTATCTCTGTCAACAACTCGTCGCACGTGTGGCCCAAGTGCCTGACGTCATGCGGCCATAGCTATAGTATAGGCCAGCATCCGAATCAAGATCACAGTCATCTGACAAGTAGCCTTATCACTGATCCGATTCCCATTTTGATTCTGCTTCCCCTGCAGCTCTTTGAGGGCATGAAGGCGTACCGCGGCGTCGATGGCAAGATTCGCATTTTCCGGCCGGACATGAACATGAACCGCATGAACCTGGCCGCCCAGCGCTCCGGCCTGCCCACCTTCGAGGGCCCCGAGTTCGTCCAGTGCCTGTCCCGTCTGCTGTCCATCGACTCCGAGTGGGTGCCGCACACGGACACCGCCAGCCTGTACATTCGTCCCACGCTGATTGGCATTGATGTGAGTAACTGGGAGCTGTGGGATCGAGGACCTAGCTAAACTGACCTGATTTATTCCCTACTAACAGCCCACTCTGGGAGTGGCCTCTTCGGACTCGGCCCTGCTCTACACGATCCTCAGCCCCGTTGGCAGCTACTTCAAGACGGGCTCCTCCGGTGCCGTTTCCCTCCTGGCCGATCCCAGCTACGTGCGCGCCTGGCCAGGCGGCGTGGGCAATCGCAAAATGGGCTCCAACTACGCACCCACCATCAATGTCCAGAAGGAGGCGGCGGCCAGGGGGCTGCAGCAGGTCCTGTGGCTCTATGGCGAGGATCATCAGCTGACCGAAGTGGGCACCATGAATATCTTCATGTTCTATGTGAATGATCAAGGAGGTGGGTTCAAGAAGGACGAGGAAGGATTAGAATATATGTTATAATGGGTAATTTTGCAGAACAAGAACTGGTCACCCCGCCACTGAGTGGCCTCATCCTGCCGGGCATCACTCGCGACTCCATCCTGCGCATGACCCGCCAGTGGGGCAAGTTCAAGGTGTCCGAGGCCAAGATCACCATGCCCCAGGTCTGCGAGCTGCTCAACCAGGGAAGGGTGAGTGTCAAAGGCTTAAGGAGTCCCAAAAAAAACAAAATCTAATTGGATTTCCCTTTCATTAGCTGCTGGAGCTGTTCGGAGCGGGCACGGCTTGCGTGGTTAGTCCGGTGAACCGCATCAACTACCTCGGCCAGGACCTGTACATACCCACCATGGAGCAGGAGAAGCCCGTGCACGAGCTGATCCGCGACACGCTGACCGACATTCAGTACGGCAAGGTGGAGCATCCCTGGTCGGTGGTGATTGATTAAGCCCGGTCAATCTGTTATCCTGTAGATCCTGTATACCTTTCCCCCTCCCCCTCCCCGTACCGTGTATTAGTAGGATTTAGTTGCCAAGTGTTTTGTGGGTTGCCAATGTGCTCGAATTTGTTTCGTTTGTTGTGCATTTAGCGATATATCGTAAGTGCCTATGACTATGTCTATATAGAATATTTAGCGTAGCTGTAAGTCCCGATCCGCTTGCATTTAAATGTGTATTTATTTATTTATATGTCAGGAATTCGAATTGTACATAATTCCCAACACCACGGTTCAATGTTATATCACTCCTAGTTCTTTTATTCTCTTTTTATTTTGTACATTATTTTTAGTTTTGTTTTTTTTTTCCTTCCCCCCCTTTTTTTATTTTGTTTTTTTTTTTTTACGCTTTTACTTCCAAGCAGCATCGAAAGCAAAGCAAAATTACCAACTACAAAATTTTAGAGATTAGAAATGGAGAAGAGATGGAGTAGAACCCCCAAAAAAAAACAAGTTTAAAACGTACCGGAGGCGAATGCATTTATTAGTGAGTAAGTGAGTAAGAGCGAGGTGTGTTCTTGGAGGTAAAAGCGGCACGAGAGGAGCTGACTAAAGCTAATCTATACCTGAACCTGTCAGTAGAACTTAGGCCTAGGCTGTAAACCTAACCCGAACCGAATCAAGCTGTATACTATATGTACCACAATAGCAGTTAAGAGAGAATTAAACTTATTCCACGATGAATAAACGATGAGAAAACAAATTGAGTCTATTTATTATTAGCCTTCGTTTTTGGGCTTAAAATCATATTTTTCTAATTTCTAATCTAGCTTATGAGGTAAATGGCACAATAAGTTTGATCTAACATGGCGGAAAATGCCTATAAGGATGTTGCTAGGCAAATGTTGCTTGGTGCAACACCCCAACACATCGATGTTGCACGGCTTAAGCTTTATTTGCTGAATAACTCACATTTTACTCAAATTTTTGGCTCAAAACTCAATATATATATTATAAATATATTATAATTAATAATATTTACATATATAACATCGTTTTAATTCTATTTTATCTCTAAGAGATTGAAATAAACTCTTTTATTCTTGAATGAAATATATTTTTAAATGTTAGCCGCCAAATTAACTTAAAAATGGCTAAGTTAGCAGCACCGATCTGTCGCTTGACTAGTGGCGCTCCCCACGGGTTTTTCCAGTCACTGTTCCTTTTTTTGCCGCACAAAGGCGCCACTAGGCCTTTAATATGTTTGATAGATGGCGGCACTGTGCTTATTTTTCACAATAGGTGGAGCAACTACGAATTTAAAATAATGACAAATTGAGATGGGCAGCACTGGCAAGAGTTTACATATTGAAAATATATTTGAATAAAATTAATGGTTTTAAAAGGCTTTAAAAGGCTTAAGAAAACAAAATGAAGCTCAAAGCTGAAAATTGATTTTACAAATATTTGTGGGAAATATTTTACAATTGTGTTTTTAGGGAGAATTAAATGAAATAAAGCTGTTTGTTTCTTAAAAATTTTGATATAATTCTTTTTTTGTATATATGGTATACATATATAAAGAATAAATCACAATCCCAAAAATTAAACACTTGTATTTACTTTGAATTTTTGTATTTATTATTTTCGTTTCTTACATTTTCAATTTCGTTTCGGTACATTTTGAATGCGTTTATTAAAACTCGTAATTTTGTTTTTTTTTTTGTTTTTTTAATTCTTTTAGGATCTGTTTTGTGTTAAAAAATGAAGAGTTAACAATCTTTTAAATGAGCTCTATTTGCTTGACATAAAACGTGTGTGTGTGTTTTATTTTATTGTTAACGTAGTACTATTAAATATTAATTGTTCTTTCGTTTATTGCTGCTGCTTGTTTTTTGTTTTTTTTTTTGGTTTTTTCTTTTTTTTTATTTCGTTTTCAATTACCAAGAGTGTTAATTGTGTTTAATTGTTGAAAATTCAAAATCGAAAGGTACAATTCGTGGTTAATATTGATTTTGAAGCATTTGACATCAACTCGATTCAATTTTCTGATTTAGTTTATAACTGGCTGCCAATTTATTCCCTATTCGTTACGAAACTTGGCAAATTAAATTCGTTTATGCATCCAGCGAGCGGCTCTCATTAGTTTTTCAACAAAAGATCCAAAAGGAAAATGCTCTAATATCATATGCATCGATTAAAATGTGTTGCTTAAATAATTAAATAATTAAATAATAACAAATGCTGTGTCCTCTCAAATGCCTTTAAATAAAAGGAGGTCTTAAAGTGACAAGGTGACAAGGTGTTCAGGTGTGTCAGGGTTTCAGGGGGGGAAATCACATTAGAATTTAATTTAAAAGTCTACCCTCCTTTTTGTTAATGCTAAGTTGTGGCTAAAATCCTATGCTACGGGCTGCGGCAGTGTTTACAAATCCACTTTTGTTAACTGGCGTGCTTTCTTGGTAACTGAAAAAGAGTGTCTTTAAGCCTGGGGAGTGCCAGGGGTGCCACAATCCCCTAAAAATGTGTCTAAAAGTATGCTTTGAGTTGTATTTTAAAGGCCTAATTCATTGTAAATTTGTGTAGCATACTTTCAGAGACCACATTAAATGGGTTTCATTTCTGTGGCAGCCCTGCCTGCTTGGAGAAACTAAATCGCTTTCGGTTAACTCTATCAAATTCGAGTTTCTTGCTTGTTTTATTGCTTGTACGACTTCCAATGTGGTTTCCTCCCCCAAAATTATTGCTTAATTGCAAGTGGGAGTTGCCCTTGAAATAGTATACCTAATAGTATAGCCTACTTTCGGGCACCTTTTCAAGGGCCAACTTTATCTTCGTTGTGATTTCTATATTATTCAATAAAGTAACAATAACAAAAACGACTGATCTAGGGTAGATGAGGGATCGTGTCTATATAGAGCTAGATATATGTATAACAAACTTTCGTTCCTTACTTAGCTTGAGAGAGAGTGAGAGAGATATAGATAGAGAGAGAGAGAGAGAGAGAGAGAGTGAGTGTGTGAGGGAGAGAAATGCAATGGGTGTCTTTAAATTGTTGTTGCAGCTTGTTCCGTCCTTAATTTTCAACCAATTTTATATCTGTATTTGAGCTTTAACAATTGTCAATGATTTCCCTTTCCTGTTCGTTCTTCGTTCGGCCTAGTTCTCCTCCTCATAGATTATATAAACAAATTTAACATTATATGCATGCTCGTTACTTCGATTTTGAAATGCTTTCGTCTAAATATATATTGTTTACTTTTACCTTTTACTTTTACATAATAATCGTTAATCTTCTTCGTAGATTGCATTATGTTATGAATGTATATTTTCATTATATAGGTGTATAATTAGGCTATAAATATTTGATTCTCCTTGATTAATTTAGCTTTTCATTTTCATTTGTTCTTGTTTTGTTGTCAAAAACTTGGATCTCCAAATAAATTGGCAATTATAACTACAAAAATTTAAAAGTGAGGCTGAACTCGTACTCGTCTCCTGGTTCTGGCTAAAATTCTCCCTTCGGCTAAACTCTAACTGAGAGTGAGAAATGATCTTCGCTTCGGGGGCTTGATAATACCATATATATAGTATATATATTAATATATCATTTGGTATTACGACTATTACTGATACACGCTACTTGGGTATCGCTATGAGGTTGCATCTACGCCACATGCAACTAGTACACTCCTCTCCTGCTTCTGCTTACCGACTATGTTCATAAGATAGATGTAGAGTCGCCGCGCTGCCCTTCCGGAGACGACGCTGAACAAATGCGTTAACAATTCACTGATCAAAATCGAAATAATTTAGGATTTTTTACGGTTGGCTCGCTGGGTCGGCTCGCCTCACTAGCAACGCTTTACAATTTGGTTTGGGGTTGAGGGTTTGGATTAGGATTCTGGTTATGGGTCATGGGTTTGGGGCTTTGACTCTTCTAGGCCTTGAACAGCTGCGGGAACTCGTTGGCTATCTCCCGCACCAGCTGCTGATCGGAGGCACTGCACTCGGTCTCCTCGCAGAAGATGCGCGTAAAGATCTTCATGAGGTCGTGCTTGCGATGCTGATGCTCCTGGTAGTTGGTGTTGCGCAAAATGCGCCGGCACAGCTCCAGGTAGCAGGGTCGCGTCTGCCAGGCATTTAAGGTAAGTACTTGCTGGATAGATATATAGCTTCTAGAACTCACCGAGCTTCCCGCATCCAAGTCGGACAGCTGACGCACTACTATATCGATGAGCACCTTGATGTCGTTGGTGTAGAACATGCCCGCCGTGTCCGGGTGACTGAAGATGTCGATGAACATGCGGAGGACCGTGTTCATGTGCTCGTTGGGGTGCTTGAGCAGGCGTGTGGGATCATCTGGGTATGAACCAAGCTCTCATTAAGATTAAAAATATATTTTATAGATTGCTAGCTCATAATTTTAATTATTTGTTAGCTCTTTATAAATAAATAAATAAATAAAATATATTTTATAGGTAAAATCCCACTCACCCTCCCTATTGAGCAGCAGCAGCAGCTTCTCCGTAAAGACCTTGGCCGAGGGCAGGTTCTGCATGGCCTCGATGATGACGTTGAAGGTGTGCTCGCTGAACTGCTGGTTGAAGGCCAGTATCAGGGCTATGACCATGTCCACCAGGTGCTCCGGATTGTTGCCCTCCACAATCTCCAGCAGAAAGCTGGCAAAGTGCACGCCCAAGTAGTCTAGGAAGGCACAGGCATGAACATAAGCAAGTGCTTATTGGTTATTAGAGACCCAAAGCTTACCCTGATGGTTCACTGGCATGGGCTGGCCCAAGGAGAAGATGATGGTCAGCATCTTGACCAGCTGCTTGAAGCGCTCCAGATTGGAGAAGTGCGTCTTCATGTCCTCCACCTAAGAGGGATTAAAGAAAGGGAGTGGGATTAAAGAGGCTCACTCTCTTAGGCTCTCAGGGTGTCCCCCTCCTTACAATCTCCAGCGGCAGCACGGAGGTCAACAGTATGTCCACTATGATGTAGTCCAGGTGGCAGGCAGCCGTAAAGGTCTTGAGCAGCAGGCGCTTGATGGACCAGCGCGTCTCCATCTGATAGTACTGCACCAGGTTGATGAACATCTGGTACTGGTCGCAGGACATCTCGTAGCAGCTTATGTTCTCATCGGCATTGTTCTAGGGATTATAGAGAGTGAGCACACATAGTCACTCCTACTCCCACTCCTGCTGAAACTCACCAGAATCTCGACCAGCTCCTCGAGGAACTGGATAATGTCCTCCTCATCCTCGTACAGCATCCAGGTGCGCTGCTCCGTGTCGTTCTTGCAGTCGGCCAGCTGGGCAAAGAGGTACTGCAGCCGCTTCGAGTCGTGCGTGATGCCCAGCAGCTCCTTGGGCGTGGCCACCTTCCCAGTGACATGGACGGCCACCGCCTCCAGGTACGGATTGATGGCCCCATTGTAGAGCTGCTCCAGGCTCGTCAGAACCACGCGCAGCGCCTCGCAGGAGAGATCAAAGCTGAGGTTCGTATTCCGGCGCAAAGCGTCCACAATCTGATACACATCCGAGGACTCCACCTTCAGCTGGCCACTGCCGCCGCTGCCGCTACCCCCGGCAGCTCCTTCCTCCAGCTCCCTGCCGCCCAGACTGCGTTCCCGGTGCGATGGACTCTCAATGCTGTCCAGCGCCTGGCTGTTGTCCGCACTGTCGCCGCCATTGGCCTGACACCCGTCATCGCTGGGCACGGCGCTCGCATCATCCGACTTGTCCGGCGCACTGTCCGCCTCCTCGGGCGGCAAATCCGGATGCAGGCCACCCGCCGTGCTGCCCCTTCCGGCGCTCCCGTTGCCGGCACTGCGCACAGCCGAACCGGAGGCAGAGGCGGAGGCGGATATGGAGGCAGAGGCCGTGCTGCCATTGAGGGGCTTGTGCTGGCTGGTGCTCATCTGGCTGGTCTCTTTGTATGTGGTCACCACATCCTCGCTGGTCGTGGTGGTGGTCGTTGTGGTCTCTGACGGCTCCGACGTGATGCTGTTGTCCTGCGCCACATCCCCCCCGACGGCCGTCTTGGCCGCAGACGTTGTGGGCGTGGCAGGAGCTGGAGCGGGAGCTGAAGCTGGTGCCGGTGCCGGCGGTGCTGGGAGCGGCTGTTGCTGCTGCGGCGTCTGGATGGTGCAGCTGCTGCCGCCACCCTGGAACTGCATGCTGCCCATGCTGGGCGACTCCACCATGCCTTGGCCTGAGGCAGGGCCGCAGGAGGAGCCCACCGCCGGACTGGACATGCTTTTCTTGCTCATGTCCAGCCGCTGGGAGCCGCCGCTGCCGCTGCCACCGCTGGCCGGCGGACTGTGCTGGCGGTGCTGGGAGGAGCTGTGGAGCTGTGTCTGGGACTGGGCTGGGTGGGGATGCGAGTGCCGGTGGCTGCCCTTGTCGCTGTAGCTGTGCGAGTACGACAGCGAGGAGTCGCCATCGCGCTCAGAGCTCTCCTGGAAGATGATAGGATGTAGAAGGATTGAAGGGAGTTCTAGGACGGAGGAGCCTTGCAACTCACCGCATAGAGCCGCTCCATGGTGTGCTTCTTCTCGCGCAGCCTGTCCAGCAGCTCGTCCTTGGACATGATGCCATTGATCTCATGCTCCGTGCACTTCTCCAGCGATTCGATTGAGGAGTTTAGAAAGCTGATGAGGAAGTCGTGCTCCACCTAAAGGGGTTTGGATGGGATCAGAGGAAGCTCTACTTCGCTCAGGCTCGTTGTTACCTTAATCTTCATTACGTAATTGGAGGGCACAAAGCCAATGTTGCCCTTCATGCTGACCACCTGCCACCAATTGCGCTGGCGGGCAGAGGTCTGGTACAGGATGAAGTACTCGCCCTCATCGAAGCTAATGGTCTTGGGATAGACCGCCTGGAAGTCGTAGAGAGCCTTGAGCATCTCGATGCCGATGCCGATACCAATACCGATGCCAATCTCAGCTCCGCCAGTGTGGCCACCTACTCCTCCTGCTCCGGCTCCTGCGGGCGATGTGGGTGCTGCTGCTGCTGCTTGAGCTGCTGCTGCTGTCGCTGCAATTATTGATATATGTATATAGGGAACATCTACCGGATGAGGGCGTCGCCACTCCTCACACTCACACACTCGCACACACACCCGCTGCTGGCACTGAGGAAAAATCGGAGAAAATCGGCGGGGGGAAGGGAGAAAGAAAGGAGCAAAAAACTGCAGTGGAGCTGGAGCTGCCTGCGTTTTTTCCACGACGCTGCACCAAGGCGGACTGAACTGAAGTGGACAGGACAGAACAGAACAGGCAGGACAGGAGCGGAGCGAGTTGGACGCCACTGCAGTGCAGGAATCCGTGAACCGACTCGGCAACGCCGTAACAATGGGCGAAGCGGCGAGGCGCGACGGCAGAGGGCGGGGCGGAACTTTAGACCAGCGCTCCCACACGGAAAGAGGAAAATGCAATTTTCATATTTCACTCGCACTCGCACTGGCACTCTCCCTCTCTCTTTTGGCAGGTCCTGCAACAACGCCTTGCGCTTTTGATCCTTTTCAGCTTACATTGTTTTCCCCGCACTCACACACTCTCACACACAATCACACACAGGCAGGGGCACGCGACGAATATACAGGAGAGGCACGTGTGCTCTCTCCACCGTTGTTGCTGCGGAAAATGGTGTGTGTGCGAAAATCTCAACACGGAAAAATCCGTTTCAAAACACAACGCCCCCTCTCTCTCTCTCTCTCTTACTCTCTCTCTACGCGCGCGCGTCCTTTTGGGCCACTCTCAAGCTCCTACTCTCACTCACTCTCTCTCTCGCAAGTCCAGTGCTATCCTTGGAGCGGAACTAGTCCCACGAAAGTTCAAATTGCGAGCTTAAGCATGTCACTTTATGGCTAGCAGCCATCGAAGAGTCTCCAGGTGACTACTTGGAACCACTTAGAGACGTCAAGGATTTATCAGGGGAGCTATCAGATCTGCTTAGGTTTAGCTTTGAAGTTTACGTGAAAGGGAAGCTATCCCTGGAAGGGGAACTGGTTTCAGTTTCGAAATATTTGGAACTACCAGAAACTCTTTTGTAAAAAGCTTTTTAATTATTAACTGAGATTTTATAAAGACATATTATTTACAATTACTCTGTCTATGAAAGCTACTTATATTTTTAAGGGTCTTTCCCAAGATTTGACGAATTCCCTCAACAATTTTAAAAGATTTTGTATAACAAATTTGACAAAACGTTCATAATAGTTGAAAGTTAAGTAGGAATCCATGTTTTCAAGTTCATTTTACAGTAAATTTGGAATATTTTTGTTAAAAGAGCTTCATTGTTCATTATATTTGAAAGTTATGTAGGAATCCACGTTTTAAAGTTAATTTTTTTATCTTTTACTGCTAATTTAGGATATTTTTGTTAAAAGAGCCTCGCAATTCGATTTTTTAAGGACCCAGTAGTCCTTTTTCCCCAATACTTTATAAACTAAAGTATTTTCCAAATAAATTATATAAGTAATTAATTATATTCTCAGTGATATTACAAGGAAATACTAAATATGTTTAAGAAATACTTTATACTGCTCAATAACAAAGGTACAGTACTTCAACACATTTAAATGACCTTTGTCACTGGTTCCGGAATTTGTAATTGAATAATTTCCATTAAATAAAAGGTAATTAGTGCTTTAATTGACGCCATAATTGATTAGTTAATTTTTTAGGTAATCTCTTTCAAGTAGATACATTTCATTAATATTTCTAAACATAAATCTAGGTAGATTTTGACCAGAACTGTAGGAACTTCTGTCACTGATTCCGGAACTTGTCAATGGATGGCACCTGCTGGACTCTCACACTCAAACTCACACACACACACACACACAAAGAGCAATTGTCAAGTGAAAAGGATGTATGGAAATGCGACACAATGGGAAGAACAAAGGGGGAAAAGGAAAGAACAACACCAGAACAACCACCGCCCCGCTCGCCCGCCCACTTACCCATCGTTTGGGGCGCACCTTTTACTGTAATTGTATGTTGTCGGATGTCACCTGTCCCTCGTCCTCGTCCTTCTCCTTCCGCTGCCGCTGCTGCTGCTGCTTGTGCTTCTGCTTCCGCCACAGCCAGTGCCACTTCCCCAAGGACGTTTGCATATATATCGAATCGGTTGCGTTCCTTTGCTTTCCTTTCCTTGCCCTCTCACCTTTCACCTCCTCGCTGCTCGGCTGGGCGTGTTTGCTGGCTTTGTGTTTCGTACCCAATGTCCTGCGGCTGTCTGGTGACACTTTGGTTGCTCAGTTCCGCCGTTCCGCCATCCAAGCGTTGTTGTTGTCCCTGTTGGCCACTGCACACGAATGCGAATGCCAGTCTGGTTCAGTCCGTTCGTCCGTAATTCACTTGATTAATTTCGATGTCGATGCTGCCTCGACGAGATGCACTTGTTTTCGTTTTTACCGTTTTTCCAGTCTATCTGTCTCTGTCTCCGGGAGCCTTCGTGTCTCTCGGCTTACTGCTCTCGCGCTGTCGCCGCGCACACTAATGTTGCAAATGTATGTGTATGAACATAGAAAATGCATAAAAAGGATGAGCGACAAAATGCTGGTGCTGCTTCCGATATAACGAAATAGCCTTGTTGATGCTCAGTGTATGACAGATCACCAACAAAAAGAAATTACGATTGCACAGCCATCGCCGTCTCCGCCCAAAAAGCCGCACGCCGCTCACACACACACACACGCGAAAGCTTGGACATATACAACACATGCAAAAGGCGACTGGAGTTTGTTTTTATTGCGAATACGCAACGTTAACATTTATATAAAAACATCATGTGAACATCACTTTAATTAGCCGTCTTTAATATACTAATTACAAACGAAATGCTAGCTTGTATTGAGCAGTATGGAACCGGGAGATCAACAAACAAACATTATCCAATCACTTGTTTTTGTTTCTCCCTTTTGTTGCTCTCCCCATCATCAGACAAGGGTGTAGGCAGGCAGTCTTTAAAGGGGGCTGAATAGTTTTAGGTTTATGGGAGAAGAATTTTTTTTTAATAGAATTTAATAGTAAAAACTAAGACTATATTACGAATTGTTACTAATTAATTTGGCATACGATTTTCTGGTAAAGCAGAAAAGTGCAGCTCTATTAAAAACAACCAAAACAATAACATTACAGAGGAACTTTAGCCCCCTGGTTCCCCCTGTAAAAGCCACTGCTCGCCCCACAGCTAGAGGTGGCACATTAGCCGGTGGGGCATATGTGTTATCGTAAATCGCACATTGACATCCGGGCTGCCAACTTGGCGCATAATTTCAAAAAAATAGCTCTCATTCTCTTTAGTAGCTTGTGTATTTTTCGCAAAAACGTTTCTTTATTTTTCATTTGCATTGATTAATTAGTTTAATGTGGCGACAGTACATAGTGTTGAGGCGGGTCTATGGGTTGTTATCAAAATACTGTTTGGAGGAGGGCAAGCAAATAAATGGGCCTGTTTGAGGGTCAATCGTTATTCTTTTTTTCGTTATAAAAAGTTAATTAAATGCTGAAAAATCTTACAAATCGGCTGGCGAATCTTGTCTAAACGTTTTTTGACTGTGTATATAGTAGTTTACATGTGTGTATATATATATAGTTTTGATTGGTTATAAGTGTTGTGTCGTCATAGTCGTCGTCCTTCTTTCTATAACCATTTCCATATCTCGCAATTTGCTATTTAGTCTAGACTAACTTTCCTAACTCTCATAACGGCAACTAGGTATGCATAAGTACAGTTTATCGTTTCATTTTCAAAGGCATTTCTTTATGATTTCATGAAAAGTCCCTAAGTCCGAGCTCACATTGGTTTAGGTTTAGCTTTTTGGGGTCGAAGCATACATCTTTCGTGTATATATAGTATATATCGCTTATATATGGTACAATTAAGATTCAACAATGTTTATCCGTTTATTTGCTTGCTTTTGTGGTCACAATAAATCATAATAGGGAAACAATCACTCACATACACAATAAATTATAATAGCACAGGAGTTTCTCTCACTTTAGTGTGTGATTTTTGTTTTTATCCTTATCTTAAATAGAGTTTAATAACAGCAGGCCCACGAAGTGGGTGTGTTTGCGTGTGTGTATATATCTATTAAAAAAAAAAAAATAATTGAAATAAACAACTTTCCATTGTACTTGCATTTATAGAAATAGGAATAATAATAAATATATATATATTTTATTAAACGAAAACAAACAGAAAGACGCTTTTAACCTGGCCTCGCTTTTTGAACTATGTATTCTTTACTCTTTTTCCTCATCTTCATCCTCTTTACTTTCTTTCCCCATTTTTTAGGTCTTGTGGAACGGCACTTGGTTGAGATTTATGTTGTTTTGTAGCTTGTTCAATTTTCAATATTGCAGATCCCTCCGGGGGTCCGCTTCCGCTCGGCCATCGTATTTGGAGGTGATCCTGCGGCAGACATGGCTCGGCTATGTGTGCCCCTTGACCATTATCTTCTGCCTGTCCAAATCCTGCTGCCTGCTCCTCCGTACTCCTTCCTGGGGCCGCAAAAACATTTGTCCACAATTAGGATATTCGGTGCACACGCTAATTGTTTAAATCGTTTAAATTATGCTATAAAATTAATATTGATAAATGTTGTTGCTCCGCGCCCGCTCTGCTCCGCTCCTTTCGCTCCTTGCTTCCGTTCCGATCCGTTCCGCTCTGCATCTCAACATGCCACTAATATTATGTACCTCAAAACGGACCCACAAAACCCGAATCACATGCGCCGGCAGCCACCGGCGGCCAGCTGCGTTGGACGCGTCCGCAGCGCGCTCCTCGATCATTTCTCCTCGCAGCAGCCGTTCTTGGCCAGCTGCTTCTGCAGTGCCGGCGGAATGAAGTCTTTCGTTTTGGTCTTGGAATGATAGCCCTGCCCCAGCAGAGTGGGCTCCACATGCTTGCCCTCCTGGATGCCCTGGATGCGCTTCAGCAGATCATAGTTGATGCGCTCACTGACCACGGAATCTTGCCTGTAAGTCGGATATTTATTAGTAACTCTTCCCAGATACCCAAGAGCTTTAAAACCCACTTGTAGTCCGGGTGGCTGAGCACCTGCTCGCGCATCCAGGTGGCCGTGGTGACCAGCTCGCCGGCGGCACGCTTCTCAATGAAGCGCAGATACTGTTCAATGGTGCAATGGGTGTCGGTGTCCACCTCCATGGACTGCAGATAGCTGCGGATCAGCGGCACCAAACCAGGAAAGACATTGGGCTATGGCAAGGCAGGGATATTATAGATAAATTCCTGTTAAAGATTACCCAGAAACCCGACTTACCTTGCCATTGAAGATCTCGTTGATGGAGAGCAGCTGGAACAGCTCATTCTCCTCATCATCGGTGTCGGTGTGATCGCTGTCGGTGCCATTGCAGGAGCCATTGGAGGAGCTGCCATTGGTGGCAATGCCATTGGTGTTGCCATGTCCATGTCCGTTCATTTTGGCCGATCCATTGGTGAGGGGCTGCTCCTCCTTGTCCCCATTCTCGCTGCCACTGGCACTGCCATTCCCATTGACCACCGCCAACCCATTGCCATTCAGGGTGCTAGCCTTGCCATTGGTCTGGGCATGAGCCTGAGCCTGAGCCTGCTTCTGGGCCTTGGCCGCGCGCTGCTCGGTGGTCTTGGAGGACTTGCGGAACCAGAACTTCTCCTTGCGGCAGGCATCGCGCTTCTGGGCCGTCTGCATGTTCTCGTCCACCTTGCTGATCGGCGTGAGGAAGTTCAGCTGGTAGGAGAGAATGACGCGGGTGAGCAGGACCACAAAGCACACAATGGCCGCATTCTCAAAGTCACTGATTTGGGCCTCGCAGGGGCGGAACTCGACGCGCCAGCCAATGGAGCTGTTCGGCGGCGGCGGCTTGAAGCGCATCGTCTGCCAGTTGGTGGACTGAATGTTCTCAAAGTGATCCGTGTCCTCGTTATCGTTTTGGTGCACCTTCTCGCTGAACAGCGACACCGTGTCGCGGATAAACAAATGGGCCACATGCTGAGCCAGCAGGTGATCAATGCCGCCATCCACTAGGCGCTGGTACACCGCCTCGTCGTAGGTGAGGGGCACATCGTTGTACTTGGCACCCTCGGGCGACAAATACGAATCGATGGAATCGTATCGCGACTTGGCGATGCGGAACTTTTGCTTGTCCAGCGGCACCAGGCCGCGCTCCTCCTCCGTGCGACAGTCCACCGACGAGCTGATCACATTCCAGCGGCAATCCGACTCGGTCAGGTAGCCCCGGTAGATGGGCGAGGCTGCGGTCAGCGCCAGCATGATGGGGCACAGCGGGGCCAGCTGGTCGTACAGGCGGCGCGCCTCGGTGATGTTGCAGGCCTGGAAGGTCAGCTGCAGGCAGCAGCAGCCCATGCCAAAGCCCATGGCGTCCAGCAGCACCACATCCGGCTCCCCAGGCGGAGCACCCTCCACCGGCAGCTTCGTCTTTACATCCTTGAATACTGCAAAGGCAAGTGTAAAGTCTTCTTCGGAGGCGGAGGGATCTCTGTCTGGACTTACCCTTCAGCTTGATGGACACCTTCTCGCCGCGACGCTTGCGAATGTTCCGGGTGAGGGTCTTGAAGCGCGGATGGCCCGGGAAAATGGCCTCGTCCGGGAAGTAAAGCGACCGAGCCGAGCTTAGGGGATCCTCGGGACGGGGCTGGGCCAGCGGCCAGGTGAAGTTGTGGGCCCCCAGGCGCGGAAAGTTGGTGATGGACATGACGCACTCGTCCTTGGCCAGCAGCTCGGTGACCTCCTCGCGGCGATAGCGCATATTGGCCTCCACCAGATTGAAGTGGGCCATCAGGCCGCCAAAGGGCTTGCCGGGCGTGCCCTCAATCATGTACGCACCGTATTCCGGACGCCACAGCGACTTGACACCCTTGGGATCGGCCAACTCCTTCTCATTGAGCTGCGCCAGCAGATCCTGGGCGCGCAGAGCGACGCGTGCCACCTGCTGCTCGTCATCGAACTTGACAATGATGTACTCCACCTCGTCGCCCCACTTGAGGATGTCGCCCTGGCGGTCCTTCAGTCTGTGGTACAGGTTGATGAACTGATTGACGCCATGCTCGCGCACATGGTTAGCCAGCGCCTCGGTTTCCTCCCAGGAGAGTGGACTGCCCTCGCTCAGTAGACCCATGATGCTGCAAGAGGAGAAGAGAGATGGGATTGCGATTAGTTTTGGTTTTCGGGCGGCAAGCCTTTGAATTTTGTTATTGTTTTTGTTTTTTTGTTTTTGGAACCGATCCGATACGATCCGATCTGATCCAGTGTGACGTTTGGGAGCGACTACTACGCCATACTATAGGGGTTTATACTATATTCGAGTATATATATACCGGACATTGTGCAATCGGCGGCGTCATCGCATTCGAAGCATAGAAAAAGTGCCAATCGATGCAATTGCAGTTTGCATTTCCAGTGGATTGCATAAACAATGTGACACGGAGAGAAAAAGGGGGTAGTCTCTTCAGCTTTGATTCCCACAATCTTGAACTTGAGATTGTTTTGATTCCGCAAGCCTTATCGGTAAGTGAATTAAATGAAAACAGAGAGAGGGCACAGTTGGACTTCCACAAGAGGCACTAGTGAGAATAGCTATATTAGCTGAGTTCGTTTAGGCGCCATAGTGCACTCATCCCAAGTGGGGATGTTGCATTCTTGCATCGTTTTCAAAGGGAAATGTGCAGTGTGGCCTTCCTCGAACAAGGTGGCAACAATGGCAGAAGATGCAACTGTCCAAGCATTTTGAGAAATTGAAATATTACTAGCTAAGTTTCTGGAAAATATTTGTTTATGCGCCATAGTGCATTCATCCCAAGTGAAGATGTTGCATTCTTGCATCATTTTCAAAGCGAAATGTCCAGTGTTAACGTCTTCGAACAATGCCAGAAGATATTGAAATATTACTAGCTAACTTTCTGGGAAATATAATATTGACAGAACCCTGTTAATAATCATTTTAAATAAAAGGGGATTCCCTAGCAAAGTAAACTACCTGAAATGCCACTTGGAACGTGAAATATTTACTAAAAAACATCAATCATTAACGGAATAACGGAAAGTAACTACGTAAACCAAATAAGTAAGTAATAAAACACACATTTTTCCCCAGTGCAAGCACGCTTATTACTCCCCGCCAGTCAATGCCCTGCCGTTCCGTTCCTCCACCTCCGCAGAATTCCCCGAATTATCTACGTAATATCTTGAATCCACACACGCCAGGTAAGCAAAGCACCCGGCAAGTTCAGGTGCAATCGGTTGCAGCTCGGTGGCTCCTTGGTCTTGACACTCGCACAATTTACAACATTTGACTCAATTAATTGATAAGCGCGACGACCAAATATTAATCAAATAATTGATAAGGCGCGAGCACCTTTTTTTTTTGTCGTTTCGCTTCGAGTCGTTTCGTCTCGACTCGCCGCTGTTATTGGGTATAATTCCACAAACATGTGCCGCGATCGCATGCACACACAATATATATAATATATATTTACTGTTTTGTATATTTATTTGGACTGACCAACGACAGGTTGCCGTGTGCCACTCGAACTGATTGAATCATAGCGCGGATTCGGAATCGGAATCGGAAATTTCGTCGAGATTTACGAGCCACTTTGGCTGGGAGGAGGCAGAGGCGAAGACGGAGGAGGAGGAGGAGGAGCTATCCGTCAGCTGTGGTGGTAGCTGTGTGGCTGCAATTCGATCTTGGGGCCAAAAATCCAAGCGAATTACAGCGGAATGCAGACCGAGAGGTCTTGGCCCGATTGTGCAAAACAATCCACAGTTGGCAGGGGTCAATTATTGCAAAGAATTTGAAATGTAATCAGATTGTATTTCACTAGGTCTGGTTGGTATTAAGTTTGGCAGGTATTTGTCTGTATCTTAGAGGTATATATCGTTTGAGATATTATTATTATTATTATTTGATTCTTTAGATTACTTTTATTACCAATAAATTCACTTTAGTTTTGGTTTTTTAAAAGATATCGAGAATAAAATGAAGGTTGATTTATGAAACTAAAGAAATTTCCAAGTAACTAGCACTTAACTTTATTAGCTAATTTAATTAGTATTGTTTCTTTGCTAATTTAGTATTGTCTCACTTAATTTAAGCTCTAGTTAGTTTAATGAGGAACAAGAAAGTGTTTGAAGTTTTTCTTTTCTCTTAAGGTTTTGAAGTTTAATGGTTTTTCCACATTTTACCATACAATATTCTTTAATAATAAATATATAATTAATAAATTAATAAATTCTATTATAAAACAACAATAAATCTGATTAAACAAATGGGCTACAACTTAAACAAAACATTTATATATTTTATTTTAGAAGGATTACTATCTATCAGGCAAGAAGATGATTTCATTTTTAAATTGTTCTATCAAGATCCTTTTAAGGAATTATGTTAAAAGACATTCTACAATTATAATATTAATTATCATAATTTTTAATTATCAATAAAAAAAGAGACATTCCATTTTAAAAACCATTTCACATTTAAAAAAAAATAATAATTATAATCTCAAAAATCCTAACCAGATTCATTGTTTTTGTTTAACAACCACAACTTCTTTGATCCTTAATTTCAATTTTTAATTAATAACAACATTTACTAAATTATATTTGCTTCACTTTACAAAAAAAAAAACGTATACTTTTTCACTTAAGATCACCTTTCTTTAACTCTTGTCTTGTTTACACTTGCGCGCTTCAATGAAATTGTTTCGGAGTGCTCCGATTTTGGGTTTATTGGCTGCCAACAGCTAAATGGTTTTGGTCGCTCCACGGCCAACCGTTGACTAAATTTATACCCGGCCAGACTCCAGCTTATTAAGAAGCGGAGCGGTCCGTCGCTGCCTCTGCCGCTGTCGCTGCCGCTGCCACCGTCAATCGTCAATCGTCAGGCGACAATCGTCAATCGGCTGACGACGCACCCGAAGAATCCGTCGTGGACGACTCACACAATGGGTGATGGGCATATGGGGGCTACACAGGGGGAAAATCCCATTCAACTATGATACATTCTTGGGTACTTTCTTTGTATTATCAGAAATATAATATCTTGTATACTAAACAATAGGGTTTTGATGGTAGTTTTTTGGGGAAATATATTCTTATTAATGAAATGGTAATTATTATAGTAAGTTTAAGATTTTAACTACATAGTAACTAATGCATATAAACTTGGCTTACTGCCTTTTCCATACAAAAAAAGAGGATTTTTTCTTCTAAGAAAACTAAATAAATTTGTTTAATTATTTAATTTTTATTTATATTTAATATATGACAAAAGAACCCCTCTTTCGAATCACCTCATTCTTACAAATATTGCTTTCAAAATATTTATTTGATATGAAAACATAAAACCATCACAATCCGTGAATATGTTTCTTTCTAAACTTGTCTTGAGGGTTAACCTGGGGTTGCATGGATATTATCCGGATCGAAGGACCAAATTAAATTGAAAAGCACGCCAGTAAAATGTTCAAGCTTCCATCTTATCTTTATTTCTTTGCAGTGTACTTATAGGGAAGTCACCGCCGCGGCGGCTGGAAACGGAAAGAAAGCAAGAGCCACTCTGCGCCGCCCTGCTGCCATATCTGCTGGCCGATCGCCTTTTATGGATCATAAATGATCCATCCTACCTAGTCCAGGCAGAGCCAGAGCCAGAGGCAGTGGGTACAAGGAGCACGCGGGACTACGCCACTCGAAACGATCGAGTGCCATTATAATTATTTGCCCAGAAATTTATTATATTTAATCATACTCGGTCGGTCGGTCGGACAGGTGAAAGAAAATATTTATTTTTGTTTTTGACAAATCAACTTGGTGCGGAAGGGTTTATTATATATATATTAGTAATACATATATATATTTATAGATTCCTCGGCTTGATTTACCGCCGCACTATAAAGATCTATAAAGATTGCGGACGGAAGAAGGAGGCCGAGGCCGAGGCCGGGGGGCTGGGGCGGGTATTTGTCCACAAAATACTCGAGTCGAGTCGACGACGATCTGCATTGTAAATAACTGCCAATCAAGTTTCGGGAATTTTATAATATTCAATGCGGCACGGAGAGGAAACGCATAGATTTCAATCGATTGCCGTCAGTATATCATCAGGCGATTCGGTCTAAATCCGTACATGATTCCATGATTGAAAGCTGGTGTTGGTCTGTAATCGGAGACGGGACCACGCACCGACCACCGACCGACCACTTGCCGGCAGTAGTTTCGCTTGAAGCTCTGGTCCCGTCGGCACAAAGAATTCCTTTCCCTCCCACTCCCAAGAAGTTAGTCTGCCAGTGCACACAGGTGAGTCCGAGTACCTGGAAATGTAGCATCGATACGGGGATGGCAGGTGGCCTTCAGCTGAATGTTTAATTTTCAAGAAAATGGCTTAACCTTGCACCTGCAACGCTAGTAATTATAATTGCTTTTGTATAAAATATGGCTTGAGATTTTCGGTATATCAGTTTCACTTTTAAATTGAAAATGCCATAAATCCAGCCATCAGCATCCATTGGAACACATGTTCAGTAATTATTTACCAGAATGAGAATATTATGTGCAATATAGAAGCAAAGCAGCAACAACAGCTCGCTTCTCTTCTCTCTTTAAAGAGACAGAGACCTCTCTTTGAAGTTTCTTAAGGGAAAAACCGAAAGAATAATGTACAAACTCTACCTTAAAACCAAAGGTTAACTAACTCGAAGATAACTATAGAGTTTGTGTAAACTCTGCATCCTCTTTCGGTGCTAACCCCTTTAAATTCAAGGACAGAGAATATATTAATTTATATAGAGAGCTCAGCTTATCGTTTTTCAGTTTTGTGTTTGTTTTTATTTATTTTTCCCCATTTTAAGAACTTAACCCCTGCTCCTTAGGAATTTCCACATGCCCGAGCTTATCATTATTTTTGATTTTATTCTAAACAAAGTAAAATAAATTAATCTTTCCATCAATCAGTATGAATGGACGCGCGCGGCGGAGGGTTTATTTATACCAACTATTTCCCTACCTCCGACTTATCATCCGCACTCTTAAATATAACCCTATCACAGCACGGCAACCGATTGATTAGGAAACACGAAAAACAAACCAAACAAGATTCCCCGGGAGTGCTCTCGAGTGGCCACTACTCGTGGGTTAGTGTATCTATTTCGTTTCGTTATTCTTGGCGGTCTTGGCGGAAGATAGGAGCAAGAGCAAGTAGGGTGGCTCACTGAACTTGGTTACTGCGACTGCAACTGCCATGCAAATGCGCTTAGATAAGTCCCAATTGCACAAGCTTGTACGTATTTATATGGCATACGGGGGTTAGATAAGAGGCCCCAAGAGCCACCCCTCCTCGTTTGATAATTGCATTTCTCGGCGGGACTTGAGGAATGCTTACGGCATCTCCTCCTCGCTCTCTCCCTTCGCGTTTTATCTCTCGCTCGGGATAAGGCAAATTACTGGGGGGATCAAGTGGAATGTGGAATTTTTCCAGGCAATAAAAATACTGGAGACCCGTGACTGAACCCTATCGATGGGGGTTACATTAATAGAAGGAATGTTATGTATGTTCTTAATTCTTGCTAATTTATATGAGTTTGAAATTAAGTAAATTCCTGTTGGGCTTACTATTCCATTTTCTAATTAAGAAGCGTTCTTATTTATTATTTTTTAAGAACCTTTGTATCTATTATCTTTTGTAAAATCCCCTATATTTTCACATACATCCGATGTTCTTTTTCCAGCCCTTGTCTTCGTAGTTATTTGATTTCTTTAATTAGCATTAAAGTTCTAAATTTAAAGTGCACACTCTCACGAATTTAGATTTGAACTGTTTTCATCTTCTCCTATTTTTGTTTGCCAGCAGCTCTGAGACGTTAATTAATTTGTAAATTTATATGTTAGCACCTCCACCGTCGCATCGTGAATATGTAAATGGGAATATATATGGCTGTACAGAAATAAGTAATATATAGAATCAGTTTGGGGTGCAGCGATTCTGATCCCTCTTCGATCCTGACCAACGCAATCGAAATCGACGAAGGGCGGGCGCAACATCAACTTTTCTTCTTTTTCTTTATTTTTTATTGTTTGTTTGTTTTTTTCTTGCGATTTATTTTTTGCCGTGTCATATGAAAACGAAAACACTGAGAGAGTGATATCGCTGTGCATCTGTGTGGGTACGATTTTTTTAGCCAACAAAAAAGAGCCCATGATTCACGCAATTCTCATTACAATTTCGAAATATTTCTGGGAAGCCGATAAAGGCCGAAATTGGGAAGTCGCATAACGTCCGTCCGGCTGATTGACTGATTGATAAGGGCCAAGTTCATAAGACACGGCATATGGCCGTAACTGATTACAAGCTCTATCGATTGCAGAGAGACAGAGAGAGAGGTCTGTCTCTCATGCTTCTCGGAAGGCGCACCACCCTGCGTATACGCAATGTGCTTCGTTTTGTTCTCTTTATTTTTTGTGACACTTTCAAGGGGTTTCTTCAAATGGCGTCGCCAAATAAATCAGCAGTCATAAGCATGAACATGATCCTCGGAATGATCTAAAAAAGCCAACCCAGCGAGATTCGGAGCATCCGGCGGGCTATACCTTACACAGAGAGAAATCAGTAAGTCATTTGTGGGCCAATTAAAGTAATTATAGTTTCAGCAATTTACAGGGAAGCTTTCAAAATCTTAATTAATATGGAAATATTTTAGGAAAGTAATTTTTACGCAGAGAGAAGTCTGAAAGCTCTTATCGCTTGCATTGCACTATAATTCCCAACTGGAAATTTAGCAGAGTTGGACAAGACTAGAAACTAATATATGCCAAAGCCCTAACCTTTTTTTTACCTGATCTTTGATGTACAACTTTTTTTGATTTATATTTTATATATTTTAACACATAAAATATTTTCTATCTCATTTTTATTTGCATTATCTCTCTGTGTAGTCCGAATATCGAATCAAATGCGGAAAGCAGCAATAGAAAATGCAAAAACACACAAAACATTGCAATGCCTTTGCCTTTGCCTTTGCCATGTTTTTCTGCTTTTTTGTTCAGGGTCACCAGCACCAAGCAAGTGAAATAGAAAACAAACATATTCGAAATCAGAGACAGAGAGCGAGAATATTCGTGGGATGAATGCCATATGGGGCTGCAAACACACCGATCTCCCGCTGTAATCGGAATCAAAGCCCAAACAATTGCCTTCTACTTCCACGAATATTTATACGTATTTATTGTTGGCATTTTTTTTTATTTTTGTAGGAAGTTATGCAATTCTGCCTCTAGAGATACTAGTGAGCTGCAGTCAGCATCTCCTGGGTGGTTTTTATAGAGTTGCAAATCGAGGAGGAAGTGCTGAGTGCATGGGAAAATAGCGGCCAGATAAGGGGGGACAGGCAGATTACGTATACGCCTCATAAAACGGTCGTCGTCGCACCAAATTGCGGCGTAATAAATTCTGTTTTGGCCATGACAGTCAGACGACGCCGTCGTCGAGAGGGGGCCCGACGGGGGGAGCGACGTGGGCGTGTATTATGCATATGGGAACCAGGGAAAAGAATTCCGTGTGGCAGCCACTTGTCTTGAAAAAACAAATAGGGCAAACGGATAGGGCACGAATGAAAAGGGAACCCTTCGCAGGATATTAAAATTACTAATTACCAATTTCTTAATTGATTTTTAACAACTTTTGTCGAAAGGGCAAGGACAGAGAGCAGGTGGGGCAGATGAGGTAATTATAAGGGCTCTTAAGTAATCTTAATTGATGTTGAGTGAGTTTAAAGCTATTTAATTTGCTTAAAAAAAAATATAGAATAAATAGAGCAAAGAGATAATATTTAATTGTATTTTTGTGCCGTTATCATAGGCACTAATAATTCATTAGATTTATAAATTAAACTTAAGCTGTAAGGGAATGTAAAACATTTTTAAGTTCTAGTTACACATTTACAATGATCATTTCCTCTTTTTAAATAAGAATTAAACTTGCACACATCACATTAAATAAACAAATAGCATCAAAGTACATTTAAATTAACTTTTACTTTGATTTTATAGTTTTTCCGCGTTCATATTATTCTAAAAAGGCTACAGTTTCCATTTTTCATGGCTACCTAGCCCTGGAACACGGATCTGTATCTATGTATGTAGATTTGTTCAATATATTTGCACATGTATTGTACAAATTAGCAAACATTTAATAATGGCATCCCATTCCGACGCTTTTAAATGGCAATAGCACGTGCTTGTCCCAATGGCTTAATCATTTTTCGGTGGTTTTTCTGTGCTTTTTCTCTGCCTTCTTGTGGTTGTTGTATATTTTTTATTTTTGATATTTTCGCTCGCTAATTGTTATTGCTCCGAGTTGTGTGGATGCAGTTGTGCAAATGAATGCATATATTTGTATGCGAGCGAGAGAATACGAATACGAATTGTTTAATTAGCAACTGTGTGTCTGCCGGGCCGCTCAATTGCGTAAAATAGAGTGCAAACAAGCAACTGGTGACGCACTCTCTCTGTGGCCACATCAATAATTGGATGAAAAATCTAACAATCTGCAGCAGAAATGCCTGGGGGGGCTGGAGATCACTGTGACACACTTGCCCCGCCAGATGTTTATTCTAATTTCATATTTTTCAACTAATTTCCAACTTGTTTACGCCAAAGTGAAGATTTCTAATTGAAAATATGAAAGAAGGGAAGGAACAGTTGTACTATATTTGCTTTGGACCATGGCGCGTTGCGGTAAGTCAACAAAAAGGCAAAGAACTAAAGAAAAGAAAAGAGAAGCAGGCTTTAGAAAATGTCAAAGAAATACTAGAGAAATGCCAGACTCAAATGCCGATTAGGCGTATTCGGTGGAGGAAGGTATCCTTGACTTAACTACGCGCTGGGCCTTACCCTTGCTTTGTTTGGGGATCGTAAAAATCATAAAACAATTAACTTAATGCCTTTAGCTTAGTGCAAAGCAACAAAAGCCGCAATAACAAAAGAGCAAAACGTACAAATAAAAAAACACAAAAAGGAAAAACAAAACAAAACGCGACTAACAAACATGTGACTTATCGCATTTGGTTGCTAAAATTCATTTCCTGGCGACGACATTTAATTAACAACACTGCACTTGAGCCGGATGAGTAATAAAGAGTAATACGGAGTAATACCAAGTTACACGGACCCCGAAATCGAATCCGATTGGATCAGGACTCATCCAGAAGGGGGAATCACCCTTAGTCATGAGATCACTGTGAGTAAAACCCCATTTGAAGGCTTAGAAAGAAAAAAGGGTGGCGGAGAATCATTTATAAATTATAAAGCTTGTTTCAAGTGGCTTTTATTATTTATTCATTAAATATTTATCCATTTTTAATTCCTCTAAACTTCTTAGCTTTAAAACAAAATTCAAGCTACACTTATTTCTAATAATTACACTAATCGTCGTAATTTTCCAAGTTAATAATTTGACCTTTAGCTGTCCACTTCCACATTAATCGTAAAACGTAACAATAGCAATAAAAAACGTAACAAAAAAGATAAAACGAGGACGGAAGGGGTAAGTACTTGAAACCAGCAGCAATCACTGGTAATTTGGCTGTAAAAACGATTGGCCGCAACAACGAAGTTGGCTCCAAAATGCGCATCAACAAATTGTCACCTGCACAGAGAGAAAATTACAGAGCTTAGATGCCAATCTAATTTGCAAACTCAAACATTAATTATTATTTGCATGTATCATGCTGAATATGACCTTTTTGCATATTAATTTCAAATTAAATTATTTAGTGCCCAAGGCAACACTGAGAAAAAGTACATTACATATTAATTTCAATAATTTAAAGATAAAATATATTAATTTCCAATTCTTTATTCTGATTAATTTCCTAAATATGAAATATAATACGGCTTTGAGTTGCCAACAGTTAGCAGTTGGGAATTTTAGTGCAACGCAAGCTGTAACTGTGCTTTGGCCTTTGTTTTATTCCTTAATAGGAGTTCCTATACTAATATCCTTAATTAAAGTGCGCTTTTATTTTGTAGATAACTAATTTAATAATATTCTTTTTATTTATTTATTTATTTACTTTGATTATACACTTTTATTAGAATTAATAAATTTAGCTAAGTAATATAAAAACTAAAGATAAAATGTATATACTTTGTTTTCCTAATATCAACCTGATACATGCAACCCTTTTGATGAATGAATAAGATGATGAAGTATTTATCGTAATTCCTTTTCGAATATCATCACGATGACAGCTTTAAATTTCAATATTTTTATAGAGAAATATGATATCTACAATACTATCTATTAAGAATATTTGCAATATCATGCTGATAACTAGGAACGAACTAGAACTTAATTATTTGCTAATTGAGAAAGTAAATATTATGAAAACTGAAGATAAAATGTATATATTTAGAATAGATAGAGCTATCAACCCTTTTCAAATATCATCATGAGCATTATATATTCTATAGGGAAATATGATCCTATATAGTATCATGCTGACATGTGACCGGAAGCAGGAACTATTTTCCTCGAGTGTCACCATGATAGACACTATAATTAAGTACTATTTTTTGCACTGTATTATTATTCAACTGTGGCATTTCGAGTGGCCTGCGGTGCGTGACAATGGGTGGGATTAGAGAGCAGCGCGCCGCTCAATAAAGGCTGGCTTAAGGCCGGCAAGGCCAAGGCACTGGCACTATCTGTGCGTATGCGTAATAAACTTATCTATCTATCCATCCATATATCTATATATAGTATACATATACCCTTTAGGGGCAAGTCATGGTGCGATAATAATAATGGCAAGTGTCACATAAAAAACAACTTGAAACCGCATTGAAAAGGCTCTGATTGCTTTTCGCACGCCGCTGCTATCAAACAACAAACAAAATAGCAACAATAATAATTGATCGTGATGCGTGAGTGAGTGCTCAGAGAGGGAGCGAGGGAGCTGGTCGTGAGTCATGTGAATAATTCGAGAGATATTTCTGCATGTTCATGCTGATAGATCAGGAAAGCAAAGTTGATACGAAGGTCTCTCTCTCTCTCTCCCTCTCTCTCCCTCTCTCTCTTTCTCTATTCCTTCTTTTCCCCTATTTATCCCCAAAAAACACTGACGTCACCCAGGGCTTTGCATACTGTGGTGAAATTCCCAACTCGGGATCTCCAGTTCTTGGCATTCCTTCCTTCCTTCTGAGAGAGAGCAGGAATACCCCCCGGCTTTTCGGTCGCACATGGCGTATGAGCAATCTGTTTGCCCGCGCCTGACGTCACGTCACAATGACTTGCCGTATCCCAAGTCCGAGGGAATATCTATATCTAGTGATTAGTGCTCCGTTTTTTTTTCACTTTCGATTGGTCACGCCATCAACGGAAGAATATATGCCAGAAGTTTCCACCCAAGGTCGTATCCACCCCAAACAAAAAACCTACAAAAACACACAAAAAATACGCGGAAAACGCAGAAATTCAATGGAAATGGGCGCAAAAAGGGGCGGGGCCAAAGTGTAAATCACATGCACATAAAAAAGGGAACGAATGTCAAGGCTACACAAGCACAAATACTAGGCCCTCCATCGTCCGGCGGATACTTAAAATCGAATTGCCCCGTAATTACGGCCAAACAACATGGAAAATCAATAAAAAAGAAGGGGAAAAGAGGGGAAAATAATAGTTGTTGGGCTGCCCTGGTAATTACGCATTTACAAAAAAATTACCCACAGACACAATTACTTACAATGCCGCTCACATCATTAGGACAAAGCTTAAAAGTGTTAAAAGTGGCTCAGGAAAGTTCTTGGCAAAAAGTTCAAATTGAGTGTATAATAATAATAATAATATAGTGAATATTCTGTACAGTTTTTACATAATATCAAAACTATTTAAGGCCATATATTATTTAGTATTTTTGTGCACAAAAAACCACCAACAGGTGTGAAAAATATTTATAATATTTACTCAAAAAACCGGTTTTTGGTTTTTGTTAGCAAAATAACGCTAATTGAGTTGTGTTTGTATTTAATTGTGTATCATAATACAAGAATTTAAAACTTTTCAGTCAAGATATCAAATTATTCTTGAAATTAAAATCGAAACAACACACAATTCCAGTTTTCCTAACCAAATCCAAGCCTAAAAACACTTTGCAACACTGACAGTACACCATTCTTATTGGAATAACCACCGTTCTCTTTTATGCATTTTCAGTGGCCACTATTCTGGCGACCGCTGCTGTTCGCCCGGCTCAAACACTCACTTAAGCACACACTCACATAGAGGCCTTGCCCCTGTGACCCCGCGAAATCATTAAAAAAAACCTGCCTAGTCATCGCTTCCAAGTAGTGTTAAGTAAAAGAGCGGCAACCACTCCGATCAGAGGTAAATAGCAAAGGCAACAACAACAGCAACACTGACACTTACCGGCAAAAGGAAGAAGGCGACGAAACAAACACAAACAAACGCAGCAGTCACAGTTACAAGTCGCAGGCACGCGTGCTCCAATAAGAGAATCTCAGCTGTTGCTCTGGCGACGTCGGCGTCCTCAAATCAGAAGAAGAATAACTGCGGCGGCGGGTTTGGGTTGTGTAACGACGTTCGACGTTCTCGTTTTTTTTCTCTCTTTGCAGTTTGAAGAAATTGCCTGCAGCTTTTCTTGCCCTTATTTCACTCAATTTCGATGGAGTTCTCTCGTTGACCAATTGCCAATTGGAAAATGCACTGGCTTATTGGGCAAACCAAAAGCAACAAAACAAAAAAAACAACAACGGCAACAAAAAGCAAATAACAACTGTGTGGCGGCCGCGTGTTTTTCTTCTCACTCTCACACTCTCGGCGGCGGTGGCGGCGTTGTAAACAGATATTGCAATTGCTACAGTTTCTTCAGATTTTTGTTGGCCTATTGCTAATTATAGATATTGCGGCTGCCACCGGAATGGGAATCCGCGCATCCGTGTCCGTGTCCGAAATTCAAGCAAAACGTGCTGTTCTCCCCCGCCCGGAGAAAAGGTTCGTTCCAATTGGAAGAAGTGTGCTGCAAGTGCGCTGGTGTGTGTGTTATGTGTGTGTGGAGCGGTGTGGTGTGGGTATTTATGTATTTCACAATATTTGAGTTCCACTCGGTGGCTGTGTTTGTTGGCTTATTTTTTAGCGCGAATCTGTATTGCCGCCAAATGATCTGGGGAGGGCCAACGTAAACAGCGCAACGCGATATTAACACAATTCCAAAAACAATAAAACGCCAAACGTTAACTGCGCGGCTATTTATGTAAAAAACGAAACATTGGCCCGTGTGACCCTACCACGATTCTCGGCCAGTCCCGTCCCGCGAACGCCCACGCCCGCCCTAAACGCAACAAGTGTAGATTGGCCACACTGGCGCGCCACTTCAAAACCAACAGGGAAACAGCTGTCTCGAACTGCAAAAAACCTAGCTACAGCTGCGCCAAATCTGTGTTTAGGTGGATTTGGAGCATAGGCACGATTAGATGCTGGTGATCCCCCCTTTGGGGTCTGTCAACAGAGCTTGAGGGGGAGATTTTTAGTGTGACCGATGGCATGGCACGCCAGTGCTGGAAAGTGGCGCCATTTAACCCATTGTTGCCCGTTGCTTTTGTGGAACATTCTAGAGTCTATAATTTCACCATTTCGGGAAATGGATATCCTAAAAAAGATATTATCTTGATGTATTATCTAGGAAAATATATTAATATTATTAATAAGGCTTGATTTATAATAAGATATCACTACTATTATTATTACTGTGTAAAATAGGGCAGTAGTTTTTACTCTTATTTCATTTAAAAATACATTATATTCACCCACAATGTTAAGGATTTGCTAGGCAAAATTTACTTAATAAAATTCGATGCATCAGAAGATATCCTTACTACAACAGCTATAAAAGCTGTACCTATTTGTTCTTAGCTTTAGGAGCTAGTAAGTCGCTTTATTCTATTATTTAATTATTTAATATTTACTTAACTTGAATTTTCTTGTAATTGTTTAGTTATTTAAAGTTTGATGTACAAATTAGCCTATTTCTAACTTCCTTGTGGCTGTGATTTTGTTGGTTTACGATTATACTAGGATTAAATATGATTTAAACTGCAAATTAAATATTATTTCAATGGAAATTACAACGAAAATTGTTGAAATGTTGAACTTTAAGTAGGTAATCAACTGGAAAAGAAAAAGGTTTTAAAAATTAACCCTACCCTGCCTTAAAGTTCAATTATGCAGTGTTTTTGTCAAAATATTTATTAATTTGTCTTTCGAGTTACAAATAATACTTAGCTGCTAAGTAAGCTCAGGTTGGGTGTTATCATTAATTGTCTTATTTCATGGCTTTCCTAAGGAAGATACCACAGTTATTAAGGCTTTCTAAGCTTGATTTGTCTACACATCGAGTGGGTTTTATTTACAAAGAGACGGTGCTTACTAGATGGAATATAGTAACGAAATGCATGTTGTTTTGTGGTCCACTTGCAATGAAAATTTAAACATACAGTATATGGAAGTCAAGTGTCCTGCACCTGCAGGTGCAGCAGTGCGGTTTCAGTGAGTATGGTGACCACGTTGCTGGCAGTCGACACGCCCAGGATATCGCCGACATCCTCGTCGAGGGTGATCAGGTTCTGCTTGCCCACGACGACGGGCGGTCCGTTGCGTTTACGCAATCCCTCGGCAGAGCCGTGGCGCGGACGATAGACGAGGACGTGGCGGCGGCTCTCACAGATGACCATGTACTCAAAGTCAGGGCAGCAGGCGGTGAACTTGCGCTGCTCCTTCGAGGCCTGGACGTAGCCAAAGGCATGCATCTGGCCCTCGTGGCGAACGCCCCACTCGTCCGGGCGGCTGGGCTGGTACATCTGCAGCCACACAGAGGCGTCCACGCCCTGGCGTGTGGCAAAGGCGGCCGGAAAGCCCGGGCGGAGATCGGCGGTGAACAGCACCGGAGTGCTGCCCAGGTAAATAGTGTGGGTAATCCCACCGGCGGGCAAGTTGAAGCGCACTTAAAGGGATTAGGGGGAAGAAATCACAGGGGGAACAGCTAGGGGTAAAGATCTAACCACTCACCCATTTTAATGTCATCATCGAAAGCGCCCAGGTCGCACTCCTCGATGGGATCCTCCAGATTGGGTATGGGCAGCGCGGCGCCATTCGACATTCTCCCACCGGCACCACCGCCGGCAGCAGCATCGTCCTGCTTGAGCAACTTTGGCCAACGCACATTCTCCTCATGCTTGACCAGGGTCAGGGTGAGAGCGTTCTCCTCCACCACCCAGGGGATGGCTGGCTCGGTGTTAATGGGCAGGTAAAGGTTGCCCGATATCAGCTCCTGCTCCTGCAAGGCCACCTCGACAGTTGTGGTTGTGTAGCGAACGGTGATGTCGTTACGCGTGGTGTTCTCGGGCAGAGGGAAGCGCAGGACCACCTCGGTGTTTGTCTGGGTCCAGGTGTACTTCTTCTCCTCGCCATCCTCGTCGTCCTCATCTTCGACTTCCTCGTCGGCCTCTGCTGCTTGACCGTTCTGCGGCTCCTCTGGCGGTGGAGTTGGTGGGGGATCGGCTGCGGCCGCAATTTCACCAGCTTCACGCTGCTCAGGCGTTTCGATCTTGCGATTGCTGGCCAGGATCAGGCTCTCGGCGCGCGGCTCGAAGGCGCAGTACTGCAACGATCCGGTAGTCTCCAGACGCTGGCAGATATTGTACATCCACTCGTTGGTGCTCGGCTCTAGGGTCCAGCGGGCCCAGGCCAGATCCATGTAGAAGATATGGCTGGCCTGGTTGACCGCTGCGCAACCGACGGTGCGGCGAGAGACGTGGCCAGCCACCAGAGAGATCTGCTTGCGCTCCTGGATCATATCCAGCCGGGCATCGTACATGATGTAGCCGCGCTTGCCGCCGACCTGGTCTATCGGCGTGCGGGTGACCAGCTTCCACAGGTCGGTGGAGGGGCGAGAGCGATCGCCAGTGTCCAGGAGATGGAAGGTCGTAATACCATCGCAGATCACACAGAAACGCTCCGAGACGAAGCACAGCGAGTAGTTGTAGTCGCCGGCCAGCTGAGCATGGCCATCGCCATGGTCGCGATTCTCCATGGTGTACACGACGCGCAGGCCGCGAGAACGTCCGCTCTGCGGATCGTAGATGCACTGTAGAACCTTGTGGCGGGCGTCAACGAAGTAGGTGTTGTGACGGCTCCACGGATCCGCGCACAGCAGGTTGTGCCGCGCGAAGAGTTCTACGTGCAGCAACGAGTATTGGTTAAAGTTGGGCTCCAAACGCGACGGCTGCACTTCCAACTCATCGCGCAGCACGGGGACGGGATCGAACGACAGCTTATAGCCATCGAAGTTGGGACAGACAAGGTTGCGGTCCACGCATAACTCCACCACCGGCATCCTAGTTAATTCAATTTTCCGATTTTCGTAAAAAAGTACGTACCAAATTCTGGAAATTCTGTTCCGAATAAAAATCAAATGTAGTTTGTGAGTAGAGTGTGTTGTGTTATCGGTATCGAGTGGTTACTGCCAGACTACTGGGATCACACTTACACAAATGTTCCTTATGTTCGAATGATGATAGGAGTCTTTTTTCTCTGTTGAAAACTTCAACAACGCTAAGCTACACCGCCACTAGTCAAATTATTTGACCGCATTTCAAAAGCCGACAGCACATAAAGGCATCTTGCAGTGTTGGCAAACGCCGAGCCGGCCACGAAGAGTGTCCGATACCCGATACAACACCTGAGGAGGACCAATCGGCGCCTAATTCAAACTGATGTGGCTATCGATTGCCAACCAGCTCGTTGCATGACTCCGCCGTTGCCTTTTTTATGTAGCTTCTTAATTAATCTTCTTAAGAAATACCTAGAGTATTGAATTGATTATATAGAACAAAACGGCTACATTTGTTGAATTTTTCTCCTTAAACTAACTGGTACGGTAGGCCTTGTTTGGTGTTGTAAAGCTAACTAAGAAAATTATCATGTACCCATTTAGAGGATTCTTGTATTTGCCAACTACCTTATTATTTAATCATTTAATTTTATTCATCCCCGAAACGAATCCCGATAACTCTTAATTATGCCGCCCATGTCGATTGACCCCGTTTCAAATCCGATAGCACATACGTGTTCTTGCAGTGCTGGAAAGCGGCGCGCCGGTCAAAAAGAGTGTTGACACGTGTCAGAACATTCTTCAGTGTTTTTAAGAGAATTCTTTTTTTTTTAGCAATTAGCAAACAAAACGTAATCCGGGCGACGACGACAACGACCGGGTGAGGATGACAGGTGGTAGATCCAGCCAGTCCTGGGTGTGACCCGTCCCTTCTGTTCTAGTGTCTTTTGCAGCTAGAATAACGCATCCAAGCAGCAGCAGCAGCAGCAGAAAGAGGCGAGGCAGCAGCCAGAGTTCATCAATAAAAGAGCCAAGCAGCGCAGCAAAGGGGCGACGATACGAATCCGCAAACTTGAGCCGCCAGCAGCTGTTTCGTGGCACCGGAACGGACCGGACGAGAGAGCGTTCCAGCGACGTAGGCAGTGAATCCCAACCGAATACCAAAAAGCACGGCCATGGCCCCAAGTCAGAACAACAGCAAACAGATTCTGCTCGTCGTGGGCATCTTGGTGGCCCTCATGCAGTGCATTACCGCCGTGGAGTTCACCTTCGATCTGGCCGACAATGCGGAAGACTGCTTCTACGAGGAAATCAAGAAGAACTCCAGTGCCTACTTTGAGTTCCAGGTGTCCGCCGGCGGTCAGCTGGACGTGGATGTGACGCTGAAGGATCCGCAGGGCAAGGTCATCTACAAGCTGGACCGGGCGACCTTCGATAGCCACCAGTTCGTGGCGGAGACGACGGGCGTGTATACGGCCTGCTTTGGCAATCAGTTCTCGGCCTTCTCGCACAAGATCGTCTACGTGGACTTCCAGGTGGGCGAGGAGCCGGCGCTGCCGGGCGTCGACGAGCACGCCACCGTGCTCACCCAGATGGAGACCTCGTCGCAGGCGATCCACAAGGGCCTCAACGAGATCCTCGATGCCCAGACGCATCATCGGCTGCGCGAGGCGCAGGGCCGCAAGCGGGCCGAGGATCTCAATCAGCGTGTGATGGTGTGGTCGTCGCTGGAGACGGCCGCCGTCGTGCTCATCGGTCTCGTCCAGATCCTGGTGCTGCGCAACTTCTTCACGGACCGCAAGCCCAGCCAGGCGCACTATGGCCGCCTGTAGGAGGAGCGAGAAGGAAGGAGGAGGAAGCAGTAGTTGGACTCGGAGCGCCGCATCTCGTATCTTCATTTTTTTTGCTATTCGTTCAGGCCCTGCGTGGATATGGAGAGGAGAGCTCACACACGGTCAATCTCTCGCTCGTGCCTCCCATATCTGCAACGTATTCATTCCCACTCCCCATGGGCTTTTTTCTCTCTTTTTGGTGTAAACCCCCAGGCCCCGATCCTACCTACCGACATGTAATATTTTTTTGTTGAGACCCCGAAACCCGGAAGCAGAGTGAATGTTTTTTTTTTTTACACTAAATACATGCAAAAGCAACCATAACTCGATAGCTAAAGGTAAACTAAAGTGTGTTTCATTCGGGGAAGTCCTGGGTCTTTGCCTATGGCTCAGATATCATAGATATAGTTTCATAGATATAGCATGTGTGGTGCCAGAAGCAGCTGTGTCAATACCGTGGCACTCCGTCCAGAAAAAGAGCAATTCAATTGAGTAATTCGTGTTAATGATGACAATGATAATGAGCGCGAACAAGCGCTCTCAATTAATGCTGGAGATCTGCTGATATGGCGGCTCCCCGGCTGGAACTAGATCATTATTTTCTACATGTTCAATTTGGTTTCGAGTTTAAATACTGGGCGGTATTTTTATATGAGAAAGAAAAAAAGGAAACTCTTAGAATGCAGCTAAGTAAATTTATCGTTTGATATTGCTTCAGCGTGACCGTTTATTGTATTTTTACAATGTAAAAAAACTCTCGCTGTCCATAAACGCAATATTTTGTTTAAACTTTGACTTTATTTAGTTCGACGCCATGCTACTGATCAAATTAAATAAATTTCTGAACAAAATAGTTAGTTTATAGACAGCTAGAGCGGATTTTACATTGTAAAAAATACCATAAACGGTCACTCTGTATTGCTTGTACATTTCAGGCAAAGCATGGAAGAGAAAGCGAGACCGGGAAGGAAAGTTCGATATAAAGGCATTTTGAAATCCCAAACCCATTAAACTTTTAGCTTATTTTGGTCCAAGCGTTAGTTTAGCTTGCTTTTACGGGAAAAAAAAGGGAAACTTTCTTAGAGTGCAGCTAAAAAGTAATTCTCTCGTTCGCTATTACTTGTACATTCCAGGCAAAGCATGAAAGAGAGAGGGAGACCAAGAAGGTAAATTCGATATAAAGGCATTTTGAGATCCCAAACCCCATTCACTTTTAGCTTATTTTGGTCCCATCGTCACTTTAGAATATTTAATAATGTTATCATACTTTATTCTTGTTACCAATAGCACGTACTTATCAAATGACATCTACTATATTCCCCCTTATCATTATTTAGTTGGTGAGACAATTTTTGATCGGATCGCATTAATGCATTTATCTTGTTAGAGACATTTATCTTATCGGTAGTTTTGAAGCAACCTGGGCTCGATTTCGGCATTGATAACTGACCACCGACCACCAGATGTAGTAGCTCCCACATCCGAGTGCTATTAGGAAATCCATTCGATTCGAGTTACTAAACGATCATTATGCAAACACAAAATTATTGCCACTGCCATGATAATGGCGCATTCAAAGGCAGTAAATCTTTTTAACTGTTTTATGTACGGCTGTCATCTTTTCCATTGTTGATCTCCATTGACTGACTCGCGGAATTTCGCACACTCCATCCCAGACCAAGCCAAGCCATTGCCAAATATGTCAAAATATATGTATGTTTGTTTTAAAATAGTATAAATGGTATGCAAATATCGGCATTTGTCTCCAATACCAATTAATAGTATTTAAATCGGTCCAAGACAATGACAGTGACACATCGTTGTCAATATGTTTATTGCCCCATTCATAACAAAGGGTGCTAAGACAAAAAGCCAACACGATTTGGTTGAAACTCGTAGATATTCGACTTTTATTCACTGACCGAGCTGCATTGAAATTTATTTACCCATCAAGTTTGTAACAACTTTATTCAGTTATTATTAAAATCCATATTTAATATTCCAAAACACGCAAGCATTTAAAATTGCAAATAACTGATGTGAAGTATTTAAAGTTACAGCTCTTAAAATAGCGAAATTTAATTAAATGAAACAGACTAATCTGTTAAAACTATATATTAGGGCTGTTAAATATTTTATTTTAATCTTTATCCTGCGCTAAATTATGTATTGTAAGAGTAGAATAAATATTAATGATTTTTAGGGAAATTCTTCAAGTTAATAACTAGATTAAGGTACCAGTTAATATGAACTGTACCTATCGTGGAATATTTGTATATTTTTCCATAAAAAAATAGCTTTAAATGCTAACCTATTTTTCGTAGTTTCGTTTAATAAAATATAGTATTTTTGATATTATTCGGGTTAACTAATCTATGGTACCAGTTAATTTTGACTGCTGCATTGTTAATTGCTTTTGATCATTTTTAACATGGAATTTTAAGATAAATGGTTAACTTATGTATTAAATTAAGTTGCTCCGCTTAAAATCATCTCAATATCAAAAGCTTCCCGAATACAGATAATAAAATATATAAATGCTGATATTCTTCAGGTTATCTAATCTAAGGTACCAGTTAATCTGGACTGTAGATACTGTTAGACTCTTTTACACTTTTGCATAGCGAATAAATCTAAAACTCTTCTTTATATATAGTTTTCTTTTTTCAATAATAGATAAAACTATTGCAAATCTTCAGGTTAAGTAAACACAGGTATCAGTCAACCTGCTCTGCCTTATATTTCGACTTAATTATATTTAAAACGCCGCTAAACCATTGGAATTTATCGTTGGCTCTTACCGCACCTCGATTAATGCGACTATTGGCCCCAAAATGTATGGCTTGGCCTGAACTCTTGACTTGGCAACAACAGATGCGGCTTGGCTTCAAGCCAAGTCAACAAAAAAAAAATAATAGCAACCGATAGGGCCAAGTGAAAGGGAACTGGCTGAAGGACACTTGTAAATGAATTGTCAGCGGATCGATTGATTGATGTCAAAATGGGGTTAATCAAACGTCAACACACTTTGCATGCTAATTATCCAACCATAAACCATCCATATTGATAATCATAATAATAACGCGAGTAATCCGTGGCACACGTGTCCGGGTCCCAGACCCAGAAGCTAACCATTAGGCACACGGCAACAAATATATATTTATTTAATTTATTGCCCAAGAGCTTTCCGATATTATCTATCATCTGAGGCGTATTTTGTGCAATCTTTATAATCTGTTTAATTTTGTTTAGTATCTTTGCTGTTTAGCGCAAATTAAATTAAAAGTTTGCCGTAATTATGGATAGGTTTATTTTCCATAAATAAATATAATACATATATTTGAATATGCCCTCAGAAGTTTTTGTATGATTTCTTTTTGGTTTTAGCCTATATTCGTTTAGTTTATCAGTTTATTAAAAATAAATACATTAAACAACACCTTATTTTGGAATATGTATATTGATTCGAAAATAAACCAACAAGCCCTTAAATGAAATGGAAATTTTATTAAAAGAAAACCATTTGCATCAAATTGAATTAAGTACATATTAAATTAAAAAAAAACGGTAATAACAAATTATATTATAAATAATTCATATAAATATTATTTTCGGTAAATATCTTTATTTATTTTTCTGTGCAGCAATTAATTTTTAGCAGGGACATGGCCAAAGGGGTTATCAAAAACTCCGATTTCAACATCCATTCAGTTTTGCAAGGCGTGGCCCAATAGATGATGGCAATCAATAAATCGACACTGTTAGGCCCCCAAAAACAAACAGCTCCGAACACGCCCCGAACTTCCTTCCAGCCAGATCCGAGCTCCGATCTCCGAACTCCGATACCCGCTCTCCACTCCCAATCCCGTCCAGCCGCAAGGGGTCGCCGCCGCTTTGGCTGCTGGAGACGACGCTTCAGGTTTTATGTATCAATTAGTAGTCCGACGACACTGGTCCCATCCGTCAATGGGCGATCTTCGGCTGGAAGCAGCGAGGGCGGCTCAAAGACTTACAAAAACAAGCATCTGTGTTAGCAAAAGACCTGAAAAATCACAAATATCTCTATAAAAACCAATTTATTTTTAAATATTGATCTTATATAATTAGAATATATAATATATAATATATTTCCATTAATAACTAATAACATAGGGATTAATTCTTTAAATATTCAAAATTTATTTAAGATAAGTTGGGGTTTATCTTCGAACAAATGATTACATAGGGCAGGAAAGATACCAAAATGGTCAACTCTTATAGTATTTGACATGAAAATCACAAAAGAAAATAATATATTAAGTTAAAAAAATACCCATTTAAATATATTTTGTAAATATTTCCATTAACAATTGATTACATAGGGTTAGTAGGTAGCACAGAAGTGGTTAAAGTATGCTGTAAAATGATTATAAAATCCATAAAAGATTCAATAATTGCTTTGTTTCAGAAAAACTGTTTAAATAGCGCAGGAAGGTGCCCATTACAGTGGAAAATAGAACATTATATTAAATATTTTGTAATTCTATTATAAATACAAGCTATAAACCTTAGTAGTAAACTTGTTTTGAGTGCTGCTTAAATCTCTCATCAGTTACTTGTTCAAAAACTTTAAAATCGACCCAAAAAATCGAATTGGTTTCCCTTTCTTTCTTTTTCTTTTTCTATTTCTTTTTGCGTTTTCATTTTCGTTTCGTCGTACGCTTGTTCCTGTATCTGTATCTGCATCTGTATCTGTATCTCTATCGGCTTTGCCAAATATTTGTTTGCTGCAACTGCTGCTGCCTTTTAATATTGATAAATATCTGAACAATAAGCATAGACAATAAGTATGTAAATTGAGCCCCGATGGCCCACTAATGGGTGGTGATGTTTGTTAATGTGAATATATTCATTTTCACAGAGAACCAGAGAGAAAAGGGGGGAGCGCGAAATTAAATAATTAACAAGCCAGGCAATATGCATATCAAATTTTGTTAGTTATGCCAACAAGCCAGCAACTGCAGGGAACACACTCATAAATAAATAATTATGTATCTCTGATGCTAATTCGCGTTGAGCGGAAATTTATGATACGAAAGAATCGAAGATTGGGCCTATCAAGCGTTAGGGCTAGGGCTAGGGCGTGGATCCGTGGATCAGTCTGTTTCAAAACCACAGACCACAATGTCCGGGAAATTTCGAAATTTTTGAGTAACATGGAGGGTAACTCAGATGAACACAGCCATAAATCTATTACGAAACTAGCTTGATATAGCTTGATAAATATGGTATAATTAGGCTGACAATGTTTGTAATTTGATTCGAAGCTTCGAAGTGGTGTTTAAATTAATAAATTTAAATATTCTTAGAATAAGAATAAGATATTGGAAATTGGCTTTAAAATATGTCTGAAGTTGGTATTATTTTCATTGCAGAAATCAAATAACTATAGTTATATTTTACTTTCGTTGAATATAGTTATTTTGATGCAAAGAAAAGCATTCTTACTTAAAGTATATTCTTCTCCAAGTCAATATATACATTTGTATTTGAATAATGCTTGTTTAGGATAAAATAAAATTAAGTTTACTTACGACAATTTGTCAGAAAGTATTCATGAATAAGTAGGAAGTTTGTAAGTTAATTTGCTATTGTTTAACATACTCATTTTCACAGTAGAAATCTTAAAATGTTCTAAATATAAAATCTTATTTTAAATGTGAATCAAATAAAATCAAAATGCCTTTTGACATTCCTCAACAAAAGTGAAGAAATCGGCCATTAAATCAAAATAAAAACGTTAGCACATTGTTTTATTTAATCAGTTAATAAGTGTCTGGGGGCCAGGCGCTTTTCTGTTGTTGTTTTCGCCGTGTTTTTCCGCCTCGATTCGATTCAATTCAATTCAATTATTTGCATGTCCCGCCTTTGTTGGCCACCTGTGCCTTTGTTGGCCCGCTGTTGTTGGCCAAGTTGTTAGCGATCGTCCGGCATTTGTGTATGCATTGGCATGAAATATTTGGTCCAAGATGGGTCAAGGTTTCCCCAAGCAGACACTGAGCGGGGTAACCCCCGGAGCGCCATGGGAAAATGAGGTGGCTTTCTGCGGAAAAGTAAACGAAATAGATGTCGCATCTTTGGTTATACAATTCCTGCTGTTTTGTTTTGATCACTGACCAGCAGCACCGATTGATTTGTCTCGGATCGATGAATAGAGTCATGTCTCTCGAAGATAAGCAATATGGTTGCGACGTGTGAAAGGGGGTTCCGCTTTAATTTTGGGCCTATTTATGAGGCCTCCACATTCTATGGATATTTGTAAACAAGTTTTATAACACTTATCATAGGCAATATTCATACATTTGATGCAAACTTGCAAACGGATATGCGATTTTTTTAAACACCTCTAAACTTGCATCTTTAATTTCGGTTACAGGTTTCGGATGTTTATGAGTTTCTGATTTTATGAACTTAAGCTGCAGTTTTAAAAATGCTGATGAAATGGTTGGAATTTTAAAATGTTTGCGAAGTGCGAACGAGCTAAAAGCGCGGGAAGTCAGAACAAGGAAGAGAGAGAGAGAGAGAGAGAGAGAGAGAAGAACTATATGACAGGCGGCCTGCCCACTTGTTCCGATTGTCTATCCTTTGAAGTGGCCATCTTGTTTCGAAGAAAGCGTTAATTATTCACAATATTTGATTAAAAACCGAAGCTAAAATTAATTAATTAGATTATATCGATTCTAGTAAATCTTTTATTGATCAGTAAACATGTTAATTAATCCCCAGATATTGCACAAGAATCAACCGGCAGGCAACAGGTGGCATTATCCGCGCCGGAGGTGAGGCGACATGCTTATCACTGTTTAATGTTTAATTCATGGCCCAAATCAAGCCAAACCAAGCCAAGCCAAACCAAACCGAACCGAGTGGAGAGACACACGCATGGCTAATGACAGATGTAATCATTTTCGGCAATGCCGGCCAGATATTTAGCGAACACTTTGCGAAACCGAACCGATGCATATACATATGCAAAAGCTAATAGCAGGAAATCCAATCCGCCAAGCCGCCAATCCGCCGATAACGAGCATCGCCATCGCCGCATTGCGCAATCCGTACTCCGGAGCCAAGCCGGAGAACTCCATCGCCAATGTGACTGATGTCCCATGTCCGCGGCGTTTTGGGAGCAGGCGTATTAATTACATCCGCCCCAAAAGAAAACACACGGGATCGGGAATTAGCCGGTCTACACTGGGGAAAAGGTTGTTCTGCCCATGGATTTTTCACAAATAAATAATCGAGATTAAGGTTCCTTGAATTCTTTTTATTATTTATATATGTATTTATCTGGGGAAGTTACCAGTAAAATGTGTTTACGATTAAAAAATATAGATAAGAGGTAATTATTTCTTTAGAGTAGATAATTATGTACTAAAAAGACTAGGCATTGAAAGGAGTGATCTTAATAATTAAGTAAAGCTAGAATTTCTCAGGGAAATGGTTAGAAATAAAAGAGATCATCTTGGCTATTAATGATTTTAATCTTGCCTTAAAAATTATAGTAATAAATAACACTTAAAACTTTAATACTAAATAATATTGCTTGAATAGTGATTGAATCTTCCAAGTGCTAAACTATTTATTTATGTATTTTTTGTGTATAGTTTTTGAGATAAAAAGGAGGATACTTAAGGATACGAATAATTACTTATTATTTTTTATTACAGACTATAAATCTACCACTTTTGTTACATGAAAAAAGCCCTTAAAGAACTAAATCCCCCTTAAACTCATCAAGTTAAAACATAAAATTTAACTCTAAATACATTTCCTTATTCTTAATAGAGTCAAACTTCCGTTTTAATAAAATTCAGAGCTAAGCACGTGTTAATTACTCACTAAACTGCCATTAGCTGCTACTTAAGTTGTACATATTTGGTAATACAACCTGAACAAGCGTTGCTTTAAGCTGTTTTTGCTTTCTGTGGTTTTTACTCTCTTTTTCTTGTCGTGTCTAATAAATTCGCGGCTATTTGTTTTTCTGCGTGCTGACGGAGAGACGGCGATAACTCAATAAGCCGAATCTGCATTTTCGATTTTGTCGAGCGAAATGCGAAGCGAACGTGGAAGCGCAACTATCCAAAAATTAAAAAAAAATCCAAAAGGTTGCGCAGCCTCCAATGAAAACCCATCCCCCTGCGACCCACGGAGCCAGCCGGAATCGGCGAAAGATGATGGAGCTCCCCATCCGAGCGGAGGGGAAATGGAGATCTTTGGAAGATGCGCAGACTAGTTTCGAGTGTTGCTGGGCCCTTCTCTGGATATAAAACGCGCGGTTGGGTCACTCGGTTCATCATTGATCGGTTGGACATCGAGGGCTCAAGCACGACCAACGTGAAGATGAATGTAAGGGAGGGCGGAGTGACGAGGATTATTAATTTAAGGACTACTACAGGATATACGAGATATATCAGTGATGAATACTCTTTTATTTTTTTGTGTGACAAGCTGTGACTCTAATTAATTAAGCTGCAAACTGTGTGATTTCAAAATGAAAACCGTTATTTTTTTGTTTCGTTCTCGTTCTCGGTCAAGTTCTTTGGCGCCTTTATTGCGCTCGCCATCTGCGCGCTCTGTGGATTAACCCAAGCGGATATATCGCTCAAGCTTCGCCAGCAGCAGCTCCAGCAGCAGCAGCAGCAGTTCCAGGAGAGCAACTATGGCAACTCCGGCTACCAGATCTTCGAGGTGCACAACCACTTTGCGGGCAAGGGTCCGGCCTATCTGCCGCCCCATCAGCAGCCGCAGCAGCAGCAGCAGCAGCCGCAGGTTCAGGTTCAGGTCCAGTCGCAGGTCCAGCCCTCGGCTGCATCTCTGGCCCATGGCCACGATGACAGCCTGGCTGTGTCCTTCCTGAGCTTTGCCGATGCCCCTGTAGCTGCCGCTCCTGCTCCTGCCACGTCTGCGGCGCCAGTTCCTGTGCCTTTCCCTTCGAACTACCAGCACGATTTCCAGCGTCAGGCTCCAGCTTCAGTTCCCGCTCCAGCTCCAGTTGCTTCGTCGGTGGGTTACACTGGCCAGGCCTACCTGCCACCCACTGTGCAGTCTCAGCCCCAGCAGCAGCCGCAGCAATACCTGGCCCCCACCGTCGCCCAGGAGGTTTCCCAGCCTGTTTCCAGTTACCAGGCTCCGGATTACCTTCCGCCCACGGCCACGCCCGTCAGTTATCAACAGCAGCCGCAGCAGCAGCCACAGAAGGTGTTCCAGGGACCCACCTACCTGCCACCAGTGAGCAGCACGGCCAGCAGCAGCAGCAGCAGCTCGGCTTCTGTCCAGGCTCAGAGCACGGCCGAGTACCAAGCTCCCGGCTATCTGCCACCTCAGCAACAGCAGGTGCAACAGGTGCAGCAAGTCCAAGAAGTTCAACAAATCCAGCAAGTCCAGCATCAACAGCAACAGCAAATTGCCGTGCAGGATCAGGCACAGGAGTACCAAGCCCCTGGCTATCTGCCGCCCGGCTATGACTACTCCAATCCCGACCAGCTGCCGCTGTCGCTCACTCAGTCCGTGGCCCCGCAGCAGAGTGTTTCCTCAGTCCAGAGTGTTTCCTCAGTCCAGAGTGTGGCCTCCGTGCAACAGGCAACTGGCGAGTACCGTGCTCCTGGCTACCTGCCACCTGGCTATGATGAGCCACGTGCTCAGGTCCAGACTCAGATCCAGGCCCAGCCTCAGATCTCGTACCAGCAACAGCCACAGATCCAGGCCCAACTCCCAGTGCAGCAGCAATCCCAGCAACTGGTCGCTCCCACCCAAGCAACGGTGAGTCATCCCGGCGCCCTGCCCGATGGCTATGACTTCATCAAGCCCGAGAATGCTGAGGCGGCCATTGCCGAGCTGCACAGCCTCCAGACCCAGACCAAGTTGCTCAAGCAGCAGCAGGAGCAACAGTTTCTGATCCAACAGCAGCAGCAGCAGCAACAGCAACACCAGCAGCAACAGCAGCAGCAGCAACAGCAGCAGCAGCAACAGCTGCAACAGCAGCAGCAGCAGCAACAGCACCAGCAACACCAGCAGCAGCAGCAACAGCAGCAGCAGCAACAGCTGCAACAGCAGCAGCAGCAGCAACATCACCATCATCACCATCACCAACAGCAGCAGCAACAGCAGGTCATTGTCCAGTCCCAGTTGCAGGTGTCGCAGCAGCAGCAGGGTGCCGATATCGTCTATGGCCGCCCCAAGGCCCAGGCACAGCCAGTGGCTCCTCAGCAGTTCACGGCGCCTGGTTACCTGCCCCCTGGCCAGGCACCCGCTTCTGCTCCAGCTCCTCTTCCCGTTGCCGCACCCGTTCCAGTTTCCATTCCAGCTCCTGCTCCCTTGCCCGCTCCGGCACCAGCTCCTGTTTCCGTTTCCGTTTCCAGCTCTTACCAGCAGCAGCTGCATCATCATCATCATCACCACCAGCAGCAGCAGCAGCAATATAGAGCTTCCGGCTACCTGCCCCCGACTGCTCAGGCCCCTGTCCATGTGGCTGCCCCTGCTCCGGCGCCTGTCCGTGTTGCGGCTCCTGTTCCCGCTCCAGTTCACGCTCCCATTCATGTCGCAGCTCCTGCACCCGCTCCCATTCATGTGTCAGCTCCTGCACCCGCTCCCGTTCGCATTGCAGCCCCCGCTCCAGCTCCCATTGCCCTGCCCGCCCCGGCGCCCACTCAGGTGACCCACATCCACTCCCTGAGGAGCTACATGAACACCGTGCAGCCCTTCGCCCGCTATGCCCAGCCAGTGAGTGTCCGCCAGCAGCATCACCACCACATCCATCACCAGGTGCAGCAGCAGGTGCAGCACCAGCACCAGCAGGTGATCGAGGTGGCGCCTATGTACCGTGAGCAGTCCAAGCGTCCCCGCTTCTATGCCCCCGCCTTCGTGAGCAGCGCTGTGCCCCGCCAGCAGGCGCAGCAGCACCTGCACCATCACTACCATCGCGTGGTCCAGAGCCAGAAGCTGCAGCCCATTCCCGTCTCCATACCGGCACCGGCACCGACGCCCACGCTGAGCTTCAAGGCGCAGCAGTCGCTGCAAAAGTTCATGCCCAAGGATGTCCAGGTGGCGGTGAATGTGGCCATGGCGGCCACCGCCCCAGTGGCTGCTCCGCCCTCGCTGCGCGGCAGCTCCCGAGTGCGAACCGTTCAGATTGTGAAGTCCCACGAGACGAGGACCTTCAAGGTGCTGGAGACTCTCGACCAGGCCGGCGTCAAGACCATCAAGATCCTGGGCGCCAGCAATGAGCAGCCCCAGGGACGTCATCATGTGGTCAAGGTGGTGACCCAAAATGCGCACAGCGGTGCCGAGAGTCATGTCCAGACAGTGAAGATCTTCGATGATCAGGCGCCACTCAGGCTGCAGCCACAGTCGCAGCCTCGGCCACAGATTGGCGGAGGAGGAGCTTACCTGCCGCCGCTGGCACGTCCCAGGACCAGGATCGTCCGTCAGGCCAGCAAGCCGCTGCGCCTGTATCCCGTGGCCAGCCTGTGAGGGCCTGAGCTCTGGACAGGGATCGAGGGATCAGCTCCCAGCACTGATTAGTTGTTAATTTCATCATCGAGCGTTGCGTCTCGTCGTTTCGTTAATTTTTTTGTTTTTCTCGCTGCCTCATTTCGCATGCATTCCAATCACAATCCACAATCCACAAGTCACAAATCCCAAGATGAGTCCCCAGACGAATCCCCAAGACGAGTCCCCCAAATCGCAATCGAAATCAAATCATTTGCATGCAATAACAACAGGCGATTCGGATTTCTTACCTAATAAATACCTAATAATAAACTTACGTAAAATATATGTAAATAATATCGTTTATTTAATGAGGAGACTGTGACTGGGACCGGGGGAATGGGGCATCTCTTTTGAGACCGCACACCGCAGACCTTGAACTTTTTATGGCCAAAATACACAAGTGATTCATTCTTGGTCAACATTTGGCGTAAATTCCCATGGAATCAGCCATGAATCTTACATGATCTCCAAGAGATAGTACTTTGATTTTAGGGGGGCCCCCAGACAATGGTAATATATGTGTTTGTGATAATATATTACAAAATTAGCCCTCGGGTTTTAAGCCAATTTAAAAGCCATTCAAAGTTGTATATTTACCCAAGAGTAGGCCATATATTTTGATTTGTTAACCTGAATAGCTAATGATAATCGCCGAGATGTCTCTGCTGCGTGATTAGCCATCCCGGAGGCGTGTCTTCCTCACTCTCACTCTCGCTTAGTGCCATCGTGACCTTCGTCGCGGTTTCGTTTGGTTCCATTCAGAGATTGGGTTCGTTTGGGCCTTTGACAGATTTCTATTTGTTTTGCTTCCGCTCTCAGAAATAAAGAAAGAGGCGGCGGCTAGTGAAAGGTCAGACCGGATTTCGAGGCTCTGCACCGCGAGAAATTTAATGAAACATAAAATGAATCTAAAACGAGAAAGAAAGCTAACATCGGTAAACCGAAGTTGGAATAGCCTTGGAGTCTGCAATTGGATCATTGAAAATCGAACCATTTAAGTAATGTTGAAAAAACATCGAATTTTGTACATTTTACATTTTACATGTAGAATTTTACATTTTCATATAAATGGACCGATCGCTTCTATGGCAGCTATATGATATAATGGACCGATCTTAATGAAATTAAAACCGTAATTCTAGAACCTTAAAAAACTACTATATCTCAAAATTTATAGAAATTCGTTGAAAAGCAGAGAAGTTAAATTTTTTATACCCTTGCAGAGGGTATTATAATTTTGACCAGATGTTTGCAACGCAGTGAAGGAGGCATCTCCGACCCCATAAAGTATATATATTCTTGATCAGCATCACCAGCCGAGTCGATCTAGCCATGTCCGTCTGTCTGTCCGTCTGTCCGTCTGTCCGTCTGTCCGTCTGTCGGTTTCTACGCGAACTAGTCTCTCAGTTTTTGAGCTATCGAGCTGAAATTTTCAGCATAGTCTTATTTCTTTAGCACGCAGTATATATGTCGGA
>VNJO01011725.1:0-105215 GCA_008042535.1 Drosophila tani | reverse complement strand
CTTAAACATCTCTTTAAACATTTACATAAATTTGAGTAATAACTTAACGTTGAAACATATTGAATTTATTGAAATTGAAACTTTTGAATTTAAATGAGAATATAGACCTTTTAAGATCCTATATTTAATTACAAAATTATGTTTACTATTACCTTCTATATTTTATACCTTACTTTATTATATGAACATGCATTCGCCTTTATATTATCTTAATGTCTAAATCACAGAATTATAGCTATAACTATGAAAACACATATTAAAACTATGAATAACTAAAACCAACCATCTGAACTCTGCCGATGTACCCGCGATCGTAGGGTGTTTAAGGGGTCACCGGACTCAAGCTCCAAGGATGGTGATCATAGGTAGGGAGGGCAAAACGAAACCACAATGACATCAGTGGCTTCGCTTTCTCTGACTTTCTCTCAATCTTTTCTATCCCTTTACTTCCTTCCTGAATTTATCTGTTCTCTCTTCCGGTTCCGTTTATCGTATTCTCTCTTGTCGCTAGCTTGCTCAATTCTAGTCTTAGTTATGATAAGGTGTAGTTAGTGTTCGGATCTGTACAAGCAAGACCACCACCCCCAAAGCCGACGAGCGAGAGCCGGATCCTATAGCAAGCACCCGCAACTACAGATTCCACCGGATTCAAAACACTTCTCCCAGTCGTTACACGCTACAAATTATAGAAAACTGCAGCGGGTTTCAATGAACCCGAGAGAGTCTGGAGTAATCACTGCAATCATCTGACCGCGGATCGGCATCGATGCCTGCATCTGTCTGCCTGCTCGGCCTGCCTGGCTGCCTGCTTGGTTAATTGCTATAACGAATCTAGCCACTTTTACTTAGCCCCCGAAGACCAGAGCCAAAAATCGAAGCGGCAGCCAAAGCCACCGCCAAAAATGAGGCAGCCGCCGCTCTTGGCTGGAAGCCACACATACCCCCTGTCCCAGCCCCAGCCCCAGCCCCAGTCCCTGTCCATTTCCAGTTGCAGATGCGCAGCTCCGACAAGTGATCGCTGGAATGGCTGCCTCTGCTGGTTACATGGCCAGCACACTCACACACAGAGTCACAGAGGCAGAGTCGAGTGCTCATCAAGTATACGCCGCATACAACGGCAGCACGTATACGTACCGTATACTCAACGCTGGCCATAATGACTGAAAACTATTCAACGTTGAAGAATTCATTAGCAGATTTCACTTTCGCTCATGACGACGCCGTTCGCGTTCGCCTTCGCTTATTTCGCTTTGCCGTCTTTCTTTATTTATTTACCGTAATTTCTACTCGTTCACTTTTTTAGCTTTCGGCTTTCAAGTGTTCGGCATTCGGCATTCGTCAGTCGGCTCTTGGCTTTCGGCACTCGGCACTCTTGGCATTTCTCTGAACGTTTCTTGACTTTGGCTGCGATTTCTTGTTTTCTTGCGGCTGCACTGCGTCCAAGAAGTCGCACAAGCGCCCGCTGCCTTTAGTGGCCCGGGCCTGGGCTCTCGACTCGATTTTCCCCCAGAGAGAAAATTGTTTGTCGTCGAAGCCGGATCTAAGGAAAAGCTCGCTCGACGGCGGCCGCTTTGATTTGGCTTTTGGCTGCTGGGAGCAGCAGCATCCATAAAGTTTGGACACTCGATTCTGTTGACTGCACAGAGAGAAAAAGCCAAAGGAAATTACCATGATCTTGAGAATTTTCTGTATACAAATCAGGCTTCAAAACAATATTTTTATATATTATATTCAAGTTTAAAATTGATCAATCTAAGCTGTATCTTTTCAAAATCAATGTTTTCATACAAATTTTAGTAATAATCTAAGCTAAGCAAATAGATAGTTCAATTTGTAATATAAAACAGGTGAAATCCTCTGCAGAAATAATATTTTGGTAAGAACGAATAAGGATTAATTTGGTCTTGACATGAAATAATATTAAACAAATTATTTAAGATTCAATTAAAATATGTTGAAGTGCAAATTATTCTAAAATCGATCATCTTTACTTAAACATCTATTTAAAAATCACTTCTAAATTATTTTCTTAATATTTCCACAGTTTAAAGTATTTATTAATATGGTATTATTAAGCCATTTTCATGACTCATTTACTATTTTCTTATACTTAAAAAGGCAAATTTTGATTAAAATCAAAATATATTCCAAGTGCATTGGAAACTCTGTCTATTTTTCCTTCAAAACGATGGCAAGAATGCCCATTGCCCATTGCCCGTTGCCCGTACGATGCATTGTGGGTACTTTCTAATTTTCGGAGTCGAGCCTCAGGTCGCCTGGGGTGTGCATTCATGAAACTCTATTAGTCACTCGCTGCTCTGGTCTGGTCTATGTCAAGGCAAGGGCCTTAGATCGCCATCGGTGGCTGTTGCTGATGGTTGAGCAATTCCCAAGCCCCCATTCGATTCGTTTAATGGTTTAGCAGCAGCAAAAGCAGCGGCAGCGGCAGCAGCAGCAGCGTTATAACCTAGCCCAACCCAACTCGTTAAAAAATCTCCGAGTCAGAGTCGAAAACGGTGAAAAAAAAAGATTGCTGGCAAATACTCGTAAATAAACATAACAAGTCGAAAAAATTCGCAGGCAGCTTGCAAAACCAACCTCAACCTTCTGCGCGCTGCTCTACGCGCTTGATCGTGACACGCTCAAGTTCCACGATCCCTCTGTTCCAGGAGAGGCGAACGGGGGCAAGGGGCACCACACAGCGCTCACAAAAAAGTTTCACTTTCTTCGCAGCAAGTTTTGTGCGTCGCCCCGAGTGTGTGTGTGCTGTGTGTGCTGGCCACTCCACTCCGTCAGAGACACACACACACACTCACTATACTCGTATATGGCCTTTGGGGCTCACTTCTCGCTTCTCTCGGTTTCTACTTTCCGTTTGCGCCCTTTTATGTAACCCAAATCCTCGGATGCTGATGCTGTGGTCGCTTCTGGCGCAGACAATCCAATTCGCTTGCCAGCCAGCTCAAGCAGCTGAGGAGGCAGCTGAAGCATCTGAGGCTTCAGCTTCAGCCTCAGCAGCAGCGAAGAAACAACGTTTACCGTTAGTTTCTCTTTTGGCCTATATTTGGCCAAAAGCCGAAGAAGCCAAAGCCAAAGCCAATGCCGAGGCTACGAGCCGAGTCTTCTCGCCCGCCGCTGGTTCTTTATCTGCCGCTCTCCATCACCATCACCACCACCATCAGCATTTCCCTCATCGTGTTTGCTGTGCCTTCACAAGTACTTCCGCTTGGAGCACTTTCGTGGGTCGAGAACCGGTTCTGTTACTCGGAACTGCAGGCTTAAGGCATCCAGAGATACTCTATATATCATATTGCATGTCTAGAGAGCTGATTTTAACAGGCAGAGATTGAAGATTCTCAAGAATTATGTTAAAAATTATTTAGAATCTAATTTATACGAGGAATTTCAGTTTAGACCTTATAGTTTTATTTTAAAATGCTTCTATTATAATATAACAATATTTCAGAGTTAAATATTTATCACGGGTCTAAAGATTTAACTCTTAAATATTGTAGTATTATAGTAATCTAATATAAAGTAATTTAAATCAATAATAGCTTTTTTTTTGTTTTTCTTTAAACTTCTTTTTAGAGAATTAATGTATCAGATGAGCTTAATATAATATTATCGATATGAACCTGAAGTAACACCCATATATAAAGTATGTACCTTTTTATATTATATAATTTAGAGCTGTCTCAAGAATAATCTATATTTTTACATCAATATTTTAAGCTATTTTCTAAAGTCCAATATTTCAAATAATATGATATAAAATAAATAAAATTTTTTCTAAAACATTGAAAATAAAAATATTGTAATTTTTATTATTATTTTTTAGTTCAAATTATTAAAGAACTCAGAACCTAGACCCTATTTTCAGTGTACATCGCGTATGGGTCTTAAGTCTTTTGTTTTCTTTCTTTCTTTTTCTCTCTTTTTTTTTGGGCGATCTTTATGATTCTTTCGGTTTTTGGGCTTGCTTGGAGGTCCAATCACGTTGCCTTTATAATTGGCTGCTACTTCGAACTGGGATTTTTATTGCCATGGACTATGGCTACTTAGAATGGCCCCTCGCCTGTCCGACTGTCCGCCAGATAGTTGGTAAGCTTCTTTTGGGCCGGTTCCATTGTGCTGAGTCGAGCCGCGCTCGCTTCGTTTCGTTTCGCTTGCTTTCTTTTTGCCACGCTTATTTGGCTTCCTGCACTTTTCTTTTTCTTTCACCAAGCAGCCAGGCAAAGCCACTTCGACAGCGACTACTACACCGTCACCACCACCGGCAGAAAAAAATGTGAAGGCGATGGCAAGTTTTCTTCTTGCTTAATTCTTTGTTTGTTTGATTAAACATGGAATTGTTAACCGTGACGTTTCGTTTTTTCTTTTCCTCAGTTTCAGTCTCCTCTTTGCGTGAGAATTTCTAATTGGGTCAGGATTTGGGTACGTCTCTCTCTAGTCTCTAGTCTTTGCTCTCTGTATTCTCTATTCTCGATTCTCTAGTCTCCAGCCGATGCAAGTCGGAATTAATGAAGCATTTGACGTGCCCTACTCCCGATAGCCGCACCGAAAGTGATAGGGAGGCCGGAGAATGGAACTGGACGGGCTTAATGGAATGGCATTCTACTCCAGATCGACCAGATCGATAAGGTCTGTCGTGCGACACTGATTGATTGCTGGGATTCTTAATAGGAATAGCCTCAGCTGCCGTTCAATTTACAATTCCAAAAAGAGACAAAAGAGTCTCAGATCTGGGCAGATTCCATTTTCAGCCTGAACAATGTCTCAATCCCCTTTGAAATTGGTTTGGCTTTCGCTGATCCGATGTGGAGTTCACCCTGAACTCCAAAGAAATGCATACCATTTTCCACTCCAAATGGGATGCCACGGCGAATGCAAGAATTCGCATGAGACTCAAGTTGGGCAAAAGCCGCGGTAACCAGACTCCCAATTCGAAATTGTAGCCGAGACCATGATGCGGATTTCCATCGGCTGCCGCTGCAGTTCGGGTTTCTTTCGGCGTTTTCTCTCCGCACGCCATGGACCACAGCGACCAGCGACTAGCGGCGATAATGCGCATACGCCCCGTGTGCGCCAGGCACACTTACCGTGTAAGTCATCGACCAGGCTCTGGCCAGCAGCGAGTGGCATTTAATTCTTGGCTTTTACTTTCTCCCAACTGATGCACAAATGAACGGCAAGAGAAACACTCTTGTTTGTTATGATTTTTCCAGCGAAAAACCTAGAAGAAAGTCTGGCTTTGGCCAACGGAGAGACAAAAGTTGCTAATGGGCTGGAAAAAGCGGGAAAGCCTCGGATGATATAAACCGAAATTGACGACGGTACGAAGCCACTTGTTGCGGGGAATTTTCTTTCTTTCCTCCGTTCGCCAGCGGGCTTTTCTCTTTGTGCTTTCTGCTTTTCCATTTTGCAGTTGCTGCAGTTGTTGCTGCAGTTGAATGTACGCTAACCAACTGTGGAAATTCCGCACTACATATAATCATGACCAACAACATCATCATCGGCATTTGCGATCGTCATTGCAATTATCATTATCCTCGACATCGTCAGAAGTAATTTAGGAAAAATATTTTTTATGCGCTCGCTCCGTGCATTTCTCTGGCGCCGCTGCTGCTTCGCTTTGGGAAAATTTTGACTCGGCTCTTGCTTTGGCTTTTGCTTTGGCTTTTCCTTTGGCTCTGGCTTCGTAGAAGTCGAAACTCGTGGCTGCTGCAAATCTCATTGTTCGGCGAGAAGGTTTATGAACTTTTACAAAAGATTTTTCTCTCCGCCTCGCCTTGGTCTCCTATATTTTTCGAAAGTGCAACACGGCGGCTGAGCGATTTTTTCTGGCAGCTTCTGCAAACATTTAGCTATGACTTAACGCCTGGCTAATTGAGTGTCGCCGGAAAACTCACTTTTGCTTTCAGTCCATCGCATTAATATTCTTATCAAGGCTGGCCAATCGCTCAGGAGCAGATACTCCACATGTATCTGGCCGATTTCGGTGCGTTCGCACGATTCGTCGACTTGCCTGAGCCAAGACTTGACTCCGCTCAGCACAGTCGCCAGTTGCGGCCGAAAACTTTCACTTTGCGCTGTCAGAAGCGGCATAAAGAAAGAAAGAAAGAAAAAAAATACAAAATCCCAGCTACAAAGCCGTAAACCCAAAGCTCTAATGTTAATGTAAATAGCGGTAAGAGCCAGCACACACAGCACACACATGCGCAGGGCATTACGTGCTGCAGATACTTCGGGGCAGATACTGAAACAAAGCCCAAATAACTAAAAAACTACAAAAACCCGAGAGCCGCGGAAATATTCAAACAACAAATCATTTATTAAAACTATTGTTGATGTTGGCGAGCTTCGGCATATGCCAAGAAATAAAAATCGAATTAAATTGTGGCATCTTACATAAAAAAAACTTAACCTTCCCCACACACGAAAGCCAAAATGTTTATTTGTTTGCCATTTTTTTTTGCCCGATTTACTTGTTTCTTCTGTCTATTGCAATTATCCACTCCAAATGAGATGACTTGTGGTTGTTGGCCGTGCAATCCGCGTTAGTAACGCCGCGAAATTAGTTTGGTAACTTTCTATTGAGAGCCCAAGATCTCCTCTCGATCACCCGGGAAGCCATTACTCATCTGCACTGATTGGACATCGCTCCGGCATCTTCACTTTCTGGGTCACTTCTTCCACCTATTATTCAATTCCAGTCGAAAAAATCAGAAACGTCCAACCGCAGAAGGTGCCAGCCATTGCCATTGCCATTACCACCACCGTGGAGCCCCAATTGAAGCGGACCTAAAGTGAAAGTTCTAATAAAGTATCGCCCCGACTGCAGCCGAGCATGTGGAGGGCCGCTGTTGCGGTAGTCCGGGCTCCGGAGAAAAGTAAGATGCGAAAAAAGCCGCTGAATGGAGGGTGTAAAAATAAAATAATAGCCTCTTTCTTCGGCGTCTGTTTCTTCAGAGTTTTCTGTTCGTGCGAAACACAAATGCTTCATTTATGTTGCTTTTCTTTTATTTCTTTTCTTTTTTGCTAAACAATAATGTCTGCGGCGGGCGTGATTCTACCGCTGGTAATTTCAAATTAATTGCAACTCCAGCGAAGAAATGTATCCATACCGCTGGGCAATCGATCAGTGGCTTTTTGGGAAGCAGTTCGGATCACTTCTTGCGGCGATTGCATAAAGCATTTTTGCTCGAGCTTTCGAAGCGTTTCCTAGCTTCCCAGCACATCGGATGGCCAATTAAGCGGCCACTAAGCCACGGCGCAGGCATTATAAAAGAATTAATAAGCAATTGCATAATGGCCAACGCTTCGTGTCGGACTAGGAAGAGAGCTGAGCTAGCAAGCCAACGCAAGTTCAGCCGTAGAAAGCCCCTCGAGTGTGTGTGTGTGTGTCGCAAATTAGACCTGATAGCATCGCAACGGTTTGGGGCACTGAGGCCGCCGGTTTTCACTTTCCACCAGAGATATGCAGAAGTGGCTAATGACATTGGGCTGTGTGATCTGATGCTACCGCCGATGGCTATCGCCAGTAACTTTCCAGTAACACTTCCAGCCGGAATGACAAGATGCGGATTGCATAATGCCACCGAATACGAAACGAAAATAGAAAACGAATACAGAAATAGAGAAACAGAAACAGAAACTATAAAGGAATTGATGTATGTCGGTGGGTAAAATAATTTGTAGCGGTTTATCATCTAACGGTATTGTTGAGCAACCTCCACCACTTCACCAGCTCACCAGCTCCAGCTCTCCACAATCCCCACCAATCCACTCCAACACACAACGCCAACATTTAAACTATTTTCTTGTTATGTACTTCAACACGGCGTTTTTGGCATCGATTTTTGTTGTATTATTTTTGGCCAGAAAACCCGATGAGTCATTCTAGATAATTGCGCGTGCCAGCGAGCCAGTCGGCAATGGTAAATATTTATGAAACTAACTATTAATAAGCGTAAACGAAAACGAAATTTGGGCCCTACACCTACAGTACCAGAGCCATATCGCGCATACGCCGCATGGGCCCCCAACGTTCGAGAGAGATCCACACGCGTCGCGCAGGAACTGTTGCAATCCCGCCTGGCGTCCGTCGTCTGCAGACCCAGAGCTGGGACATTGAACTCGAAATGCGAACCTGCCCAGCCGAGTTTGTAAACAAACCTCGGTTATGTAAGCGCTTAATTATAATGGAAATGAAATGAAAATGCCAAAACGACAAAACAGAAACTGGGATTGGGTTGGTATTGTCGCTGTTGCTGTTTCTTACGGTTTCTCGAAACTGTTGTAAACAACATTGAAGGCTAAGCTAATGCACCCGGATTAAAAAGGGGTTTCTAATACTTTGGATCTCGATTTTCTGTAATTTTCTGGGTGCTCCAGAGTGAGCATGAATATTTGTTGAAATGAATGATAAATAATAAATTATTAAATTATTTATAATCTACATACTTTGTGCCTTGAATAGATCCTAGATATATTGATATCTTCAGAGCCTTCCTACCTATTTAATGGACAACCGTAAAGGATTAACAATAAAACCAAGGAGCAAGCACCTTTAAAATGTATATTTTTCTAGGTAATACTTAAGTATATAATTTCAATCCAATGACACCATAGCTTCTGTCTCAAAAAAGACTTTAGTTACTCTCAAAAATATTCACCATTGAATTCTCCGAAAAGTAGGCTTTGTTTTGTTTACATAATTGTTAACGAGCTCAGTTACGTGTAATTTAATGGTAGGGGCACATGACTTTATCTATTTAACTTGGTTTTTTTTTTTCATTTTATTTATTTTACACAAATATTAAGATAAAAATTGGATTGATCTACACTACCTAGTTATTTGACAAATCTCACCTTTTAAATAATTTGAAGAGTATTAATACAGGTAAAAAACATTTTTTCTAGGTGTAGGGATTTTTGTATTTCTGGTTTTGCGATCAAATCCATTTGCATGGCAATGAAGTGTGCCCGAAACTGGGTCAGCTTATGACAGGACTCAAAGTCAGGTAGCTCCATTCATCCGGCCAGAGATATGGAGCTCCCTGGCGACGCGGAGAAATTAATGAACGGCTCAAAGGAAACATAAATTCTGCTCCCGAAAAGGGATCTTTGTGGTAGAAGTGGCAGCGACGCTGGCTGAGGCAGAGCCACAGGCAGCGACGGCGACAGAAGCAGCGACCGCGACTGCGACAGAGTCAGCGAGAAAGAAAAACGAAGAAACGAAGCAACAACTTTCACCTATTAATATTCGTGTCGTAGCAGCGGCAGAAGCGAGCTGCCAAAGCTAAAGCCAAGCCACAGACAGAGACAGAGACAAAGATAGAGAGGGAGAGACAGAGAGACAGATACAGATACATCCATGGAGTAAGAGTCAGATACAGATACATCCATGGAGTAAGAGTCAGAGTCAGAGTCAGATACAGATACTGTAGAAGCAGAAGAAACGTCTGCTAGTCGCTGGCGATGCTCGGCAACAGCAAGACCGCTCAGACTCTGGGCGACTCCAACTCCAAACTGGCTGCAACTTGAAGTCGGAGTCGAGCGCCCCTTCCTCGGGAAACTTTCTATAAAAAAGTCGTTTCTGCTTTTTGTTTTGAAAATTTCTTTCTTGCTGCGCAGGTTGCCCCGAAAGCACACGGCTTGGTTTGTTTGTTTGTTGCTTTCGCTGGGCATTCTGCAGTTTAGGGGGAACCCAAACCCAAACCCAAACCCCTTTTTGTGTGGGCGCTAGGAGATTAGTTTAAAAGATCTAGGGATAGTAAAGACCCTTGAAGTCAACTTACAACAATATCTGGTCGAGTATTGACAATTCGCATTGACTGTGGGTGTCATAATCTCGTTGGCAGCCATATCCAAATCCAATGGTCTATTGACGATGATGGTGTATATTCCGAATCCCGCTTGCTGGTGTATCCTTGAGCGCCTTGAGCCGCTGGCAATTATAGGTAATCCAACAGGGGCACAAAAACAAATTGATTTCTTTGATAGTTTCTCTCTCGACGCTTATTTGGTTGGAATTGGCTGGAATTGCCTGGTTTTCATTGTACCAATATATCAATATTTGTCATTCAAGAGGCACTCACACGCACACAGGGGGCCCGAAGAGACCGAAGACACCGAAGACACCGAAGCTCACTTTCACTTTTGCGTTTTGATATGCGCAGAACACAAGACAGTTAATGGAAAACGGTTTCGAAAGAGGTCCGGTCTGGCAGGAGGGGGGAGAAGCGAAGCTCAGATTCCAATCACAAAGTCAATGAGAGTCAACATTTTGTCTGTGGGCTTCACGTTATGCAGGAGGAAGGCATGATTACACTTTTAGGGGCACTTTTCATGGAGTTTTTTCTCTAGTTTTTTATCTGTGGAGACGCGAATGCTAAGGTTGCTCTGGATGGCTTTTGATTCTTGCGCGCCGAACGGAGGAACGTAACGTCTGCCTCGAAACGCGGTAGACGTCTGTGCGGCAGCGCGCAGTGAAACCAGCGCTTATCCTCAAAGATCGCTAAGAAATTTCATGCCATTCCATTTCGTTTCTCTGCGGCGGCAGCAGAGCAGCAGCGCCAGCGACGCTTTCGCTTGCCACTCACACACACAGAGATAGAGACACACTCGGGCTGGAAGCTCGGTTCTGTGGCTCCTCGGTGCTTTTACCATTTCTTTCTCTCTCACAAGCCACCACTCGCTCCCATCAAGTTTGGTTCTTCGTTCAAGTCTTTTGTTTTGGTCTCCAGTTTGCGGGCACCATGTGCGCTCCGTTCGAGTAAGAGTTTCGCCTTGGGAGCGCTCTCGCACACAGTCACACACAGGCGCTTAATTATTTACAGTTTATGTTGTTTCGATTCCAATCCGTTCCCCCGAAAAGCCACTTTTATAACTTTAACTTTCATCGCTGCCTTCTAAGCCCGCTTCGGGTTTTCAGCTTTTTCCACCGACCGCCTCTTTCTTTCCCGTTTCTTCGGCTGCGACTGCGACTGCAAATTACAACTTTCGTCTATTTTTGTCAAGATTTTTTTATAATTATATAATTTAAACTTTTTTTTTGCTGCAGGCTGGCTTCTTGTCGCACATTTTTGGCCTTTGTTTCGCTGTAAGTGCGCCGGCGCAGCACCGGCGCTTTTCTATTGTTGGCTCTTGGCTCTTTTTAGTTTTTAGTTTTTACTTTTCTTTGCATAAACCGCACGGCTAATTACGCACAAGGAGAGTGAAACTCCATTAGATTCTTAATTATACTTTAATTGCCCAGAGAAATGATGTGGCCAGGCAGGCAGGCAGGCACAAGTGAGTTGCATTTGGAAATCTTTCGCTGCTGCATTTCTTATTGTTGGAGTTGGAGTCGGAGTCGGACTTGCCATGCGCAGTGAGCGTTGCAAGCTCTGCCTTCAGCAGGCTCCGTTTTAGGCATCTTGCTAGGGGGTTTTGGGTGCTTTTAGGGGGCCTCTCTGCACTCACAGTGGTTTCTTTGTCTTACTCTCGTTGGCCAACGCTGTGGCTGTAATGGAAGTTGGTGGAAACTTTCTAATGTAGAAGATTTCCCCCCACCCGGAGTACTTAAGATAGGCCTCTATTTACTCTCCGCTTGTCAGCTTTTTCTTTCTTTTCGGGGATTTTCTCAGGCCCAACGCCGAAAATTCTATGCAGCTCACAGCGTTGCCGATTGATCGATTCTTGTGCCAGGTGAAAGTTGTTACATATTTCCTGCACTGCCACAGAACCCCTGGCTCGAAGATCGGAGATCAGTTTAGTCATCCCGGGCCTGCCTGCCTACGACTTTCCACCAAATTTTATCTAATGGGCCCGAATTTGTATTTACATGCTAATGAGAAACGGAATATTTTGTTTCACCTGAAAACGAAAACGCATTTTGATTGCCAAACGATGATCTCCGTCAATAGAAGAGTTAATAGATTTAATTGGCGGCCGGTTCGTTATATAAATCCCAGCAGAACCGTACGCCACGAGGGAGAGGGAAAAAAAGAAACGAAAACTGAAGATGTATCGCGGCCAAATGATTAATGCAGCCAAAAGCCGAGACCCCAAAAAGCCAAAATCGTATTTTCACTTTTTAATAATTAACATAAAATTATTAACAAGACGCAGGGGAGAGGCAGAACCACAAAAACGATGCCAAACGCATTAACCAGCAGCCAGCAGCCAGCACCCAGTCAGAGCCAAAAAAAGAACGAAAAGAATAAGCCATGAAAGTTGTAAAATCAGATCTGCGATTTCATAAAGTCTCGTAAAGAACCAGCGGCCGCATGACTAACAACAGCCTGCGACTAAGCCCGAGAATCTCAAGTGAAATGGGTTTTGAGAAGAGAAGCTTTTCCCGAAAGCGGGGCCTGACCCAGTTACCCATTTGGGCCCAGAGACCAAATTGATGTGGCCAAAAGAACGAGAAATGGAGGGGAAGCGGAGACGGCCAGAAGACGAGTAACAGTTATGTGACGGGCAGACAATCGAAAGTTTATGTCATGCTGCCGGCAGCAACGCAGCAGCAGCAGCAGCCACAGCAACAGCAACAGCCACGCAGCAACATCAGTTCCAGGCTTCGGTTAAGACTGAAATCCGACAGATGCTGCCTTCCTTTAATTGTCAATCCAGAGATGGTGGGCAACCAGTTACAGCGAGTCTTTGTCGATTTTTCCCCAACTTGAAAAAAATATATAAAACAATTTTTCGAAAGTCATGCCCCGAAATCAAAATGGTTCTCGTATCTACACACGTATCTCTCATAGGCCTACGACTGACGAACAATGAGAGCAGCCGAGCCGCTGGAAAAGAAAAAGTAACTTCACACAGCGAGCCAGGGCAGGGCAAGCGGGGAGAGCGGAGCCAGCGGTGCCAGCGGAGCTGAGCTATGGCTGGCGCTGACCATAGCCGAGTAAATCGAAAAGATACACGAAAAAAGAGAAACAGAAAATAAAATAATAAAATCGAAACATGAAACATTCTGATTGTATGGGCCCCAAAGTGGGTCAAGCGGCGCCGTCGCAGCGCAGTCTCAGCTCAGCTCGGCTCGGTCGCAGCCAGCGCGCTCTTGACTGTGACTTTGCCTTTGGTTTTGACTGGTTTTGGCAGTGGTGGTGATCGTGGTGCTGCTGGCAGTGGCTGTGGGTCTCGGTCTCGGTCTGGGTCTTGGCGCTCGTGAAACCAACACAGGCGAGAAGAACCAAAAATAATACAAAAACAAAGCCAGCTTACTCGGCAAAATAACAACAGAAACCCGCACGCAGACATCGCTGACGGAATACTTAAGCATCCGCGTCCACTTGCACTTTCTTTTTCCAGCTCTCGGTTGGCTTTGCTTGCTGCTGCCGCTGCTGCTGCTGCTGCCTTTTGCTTTTTGCGCTTTGCTTTTCTTCTGCTTCTGCTTCTACTTCTGCTGCCGCGCTTCAGGTTCGGGCCTTGAGTCTTTCGTTTGCTCGGGGAGCACGTTTCTTTCTTGCCTGGCTTTCGCTTTGGTGCCAGCGGAAACGTGTTCTGTGGAGCATTTAGGGGGCCCGCTCGGGAGTAGGGATCCTTGCATCCAGCAGGCAAGGGAAACAATGCCTTAGGATATCTTTCTATCCAGAAATTCGTAAATAAACAATAACCCTAGCAATGGTCCAAAGCGTGGCTGCTTTAGAATGTCTTTCTTATTATTTTGAAAGTGAGAAAACAGCAGGAAGTTCGAATAAAGCTTTAATAAATATGTTATTAAGATATTATTTAAAAAAAAAAATAGCAGTTTCTAATTAAATATTCATTGTAAATATAATGACTTTATTTTTATTATAAAAAAAGTTATCAATTTAATTCTTCCATTTCACGTTAGAGGCTTTTTTTATGAGGAATTGAGGCTGGGACTGCAAATACGAAAAAATTCTACTAATTGAGATTAAAAGGAGGTGAAAGTTATCTTAATATATAACATTTTGGCTTTATCCCAGATAAAGCATGCAAGTATAAATATAAAATAAGTATATTTAAATATTATTATTGTTATTAACAGCTTAACGAAAATTTGTAAATCCGCGCTTAGCTTAATGATTAAAGCTATAGACTAAGGCCTTAAGCCTTAACTAAATAACAATTATTAAATATTCCAAATAGTCTTCTTTACCTTCAGGTGGTATATTGTCCAGTAGCTTCGTAAATCCCTTTTCGGACTGCTAGTGTGTGGCGCTAATTACACTCACCTCGTTGAGGAAGCCCCTGCCCTTTTACCTGTGCTTTGGTGTACTCTTGTCACCTGTATGCCGGTGATTGCCCTCATCCAGTTCCTCCTCCGGGATCAGAATCGTCTCAGCATCCTAGTCTGCTACTCACCTGCATCACTGTAGCCTGCCAGATTAGCAGACCTTTGCGGACCTTTGGTTGACGCCGTGCTCTGGTGGTGATTTTCTGGCTCTGCTCTTAAGAATCCTGCTCGCCGTCTTCCTGCTGGAATCCGGCGGTTTTTTAATAAGCCCCAACACCTTTTCAATGAAAATACCAAAAAAAAGTTTAAAATTCGGCACTTTGCCAATCTGGCGCCGCCACTTGGTCATTTTCCGCAATACAAGGTTGCGCTTTCCGCCAACCAGGTGGCGCATGGCGTATTTTTACATTAAAAACAACTGCCAAAAAGTATGCTTCTATTGCTGCAAACTTGAAGCGTGAAATAATTATGCTGACGAGTCACTAGTCTGGAAGTCTTTCAATCAAAAAAACTTTATCTAAACTGGTTAAATAAAGATTTAAAAAAAATTTGTAATATAGATATTAACGCATTACATCCTCTTTAATCACAGGAAATTATTAATTTAAATATTTCAGTGGCTTCTTAGAAAGTAATCATTCAGCTTTATTAAATTACATATGTCTTCAAACTATAAAAGATTTCATTTAAAGTATTTGTTATTACAAATTCTGATATTTTATTTATAAAATATTTTAAGTAAACGTTAATTTGTAGAAATATACCTAAGCTCTTTACAGTACATATGAATTAACTATAAATAAATGTGTTAGGCTTCGATCTGTAAGGAATTTTAATTAAATATTAATCAATTTAATTGAATCTCAATTATGGCGTGGATGATTTGTAGATAACCAGATCCCCTTCATTTCATCCGTATATAAATAAACATAAACTAACCTTTGTCACGACACACAATGGGAAACACAGCAATTGATGAAGAAATCACTTTGGGAATGTCAATTATTCACTTCCGAACTATCAGAGCCTATTTTTAGCAAAGCCACATATGCGATGATACGTTTGGCCAATGGTCGGCAATCAAAGTGTAAATGGGGGAAAACTAAAAAAGAATCAAATCTACTTAAAAGGATAAATACAGTTCAATTGAGAAAATAAAAATAGCGAGCGAGTGAGAGGAGGAGATGCACTTTTCGCCGGTCTGGCTGGGTATGGTTAATTGCCCTGATAAATGGTCGGTATGGGCACGACATGGTGATTTCGCAACTTCGGGACTGCATCGGCGCTGCCGTGGATGCCGCTTCCTCGGACACCGCGCGCGGAGATCTCGATCAACCTTGATGTTGATTAATAGGTGCCGCTTTGCTTGGCGCGTCTATTTTGGTGTAGTCTCACTGCGTGCCTTCTTTTGCAGTGTCCCTGTCCCTGCTCCTCTCTATTGGCACGCCCAGCTCCCAGGTCCCCCCAGTCCTCGATCCCCGATCACCAGTCCGTAGTTTTCGGCGGTGGCATGCCAATTGTCTTGCGTCGGTCCTTCTAAGGTCCGTTTCTATTTTCTGAACTATCCGAGGCAAGGAGGCGACGGATCGGGGCAGGGTACGGGAGCAGGCGCTAATTGCCAACTCGAGAGAATCGATTGGCGATGTGCAGTGGCCGCTGCTCGGACTGTCACGCACATGAGTTAATCACTCGCTTGCATTGTTCTCTTATCTTGCTCTGGCTTTCTCTCGAGATACTCCCTACCATTTTTCAATAAGTTTGTAAACTTCACTGACTTTCTATGAACGATAATGGTTACTTGAGAAATGTATTTAAAAATTAAGGTTTATAAATTAAAAGATTAAATTTAAGTCTCATTTTTCACAAGGAGTTATTATTTACAAATGGTTTAAGCAGTTTAGAAATGATTTTAACGAATGTTTTAAGAGTGAAATATAAATCTTAATTGCCAAAATCCATTACGAAAAATATATTTTTTTCAATTTAAAATTAACCTAGCTTCGTTAGTCCAAAAACTTCACTAAATCGGTCAAGAATTACGACCACAAGTCTTATTTTAATTATTCTGTAAGGTACACCCTGAACGCTGGCGCTATAAAGTAGGCAACGTGTTTTGGTTATGGCAGTCTGGCTATCATATGGTCATTGTAGCTAACTTAAGTTGGATCATTATAGCTCACTGAACAGTCGCATATGCCTCATTATCGCCAACTTCTCCCCTGCTGAGATCAGAACTGAGAAAACTGCTTATATGGATCGATTCGAGCCCATTGTCTGGCAGTACTTTCGCTCATTCCTTTCTCCGGAGAGCACCGTCCTGGCAGCCAATTGCAATCGCTTTGGACGAGAGGCCCGATATAAAGGCAGGACAGACCGCACGGCGTGCCATTTGTTGTTGAGTCTCTAGCGGCAACGAGAATCGAACGAGCGAGTTTATTCAATTTACATCCCTTCGTTGACCAGTAAGGTGTGTGAGTGCCGAAAGGAGTCAAGGATTATCGCAGAACGTCTCTGAGGATATTGAAATAGTTTTGAAATATTTTTGTGGAATTTACATTAGTGCCAATGAATATTTTTGAAGAATACGCTCTCTTTTGCAAAGGGCAATTTCTATTTTAAAAGTGAATAGTAATTGAATCGAACGCGTAATGAAGCAGAAACTGAATCGGATTAACAATCTAAAGAATTTCTAATTAATCTAAATAGCTTTAGTTTCGGTTTCTTGAACTGCTCGTTGAAAACAAGTTTATTTGGAGTATAGTTTTGCTTTTAAAGTAAAGTGGTAAAGAGTCTTAAATATTGAGTTTTACCGGTGAAATTATAAAACCATTTAAGATTATTGAATTTTCTTTAATTTTGTATTTAAAATATTAAATTGGCTTTAATATATTTTGGCTGGTTTCTTTCTTTCTTTCTAAAGATGTTTAAATGAAGAAACTTACTTTGCAAAAATAAAGAATAGGTTACTTTTATTAATATCTTTCTTTTTGTTAACATTATTAACGGAAAGCTCCATAATTAAATTTGATTTTGAGTTAATAAAGTGGTCTAGTTATTTTTAGCAAAAACCCTTTCTATAAATAGCTTAAAATTTTAAATAATAACGATTTCCTGAAGAGACCTATCAGATTATAAGTAATCAAGGGCTATAGATTTTAGATAAAAGGATCATATTACGGTCCCTTTATTCCCCTTACCATACATAGATTAGGGAAAAGAACGCTTTTAATCGATCTCACATTAACCTAGCTCCTTCTACCCATTCAACCCCTTCAGATAATCAACTGCCAAGATGTGTGACGATGATGCGGGCGCATTAGTTATCGACAACGGATCGGGCATGTGCAAAGCCGGCTTTGCCGGTGATGACGCCCCCCGTGCTGTCTTCCCCTCGATCGTGGGCCGCCCACGCCACCAGGGCGTGATGGTGGGCATGGGTCAGAAGGACTCGTATGTGGGTGATGAGGCGCAGAGCAAGCGCGGTATCCTCACGCTGAAGTACCCCATCGAGCACGGGATCATCACCAACTGGGATGACATGGAGAAGATCTGGCATCACACCTTCTACAACGAGCTGCGCGTGGCCCCCGAGGAGCATCCAGTATTATTGACCGAGGCCCCCCTCAACCCCAAGGCCAATCGCGAGAAGATGACCCAGATCATGTTCGAGACCTTCAACTCGCCGGCCATGTACGTGGCCATCCAGGCCGTGCTCTCCCTGTACGCCTCCGGTCGTACCACCGGTATCGTGCTGGACTCTGGCGATGGCGTCTCCCACACCGTGCCCATCTATGAAGGCTTCGCCCTGCCCCATGCCATCCTCCGTCTGGATCTGGCCGGTCGCGATCTGACCGACTACCTGATGAAGATCCTGACCGAGCGCGGCTACTCCTTCACCACCACTGCCGAGCGCGAGATTGTACGCGACATCAAGGAGAAGCTCTGCTACGTCGCCCTGGACTTCGAGCAGGAGATGGCCACCGCCGCCGCCTCCACCTCGCTGGAGAAGTCCTATGAGCTGCCCGATGGTCAGGTCATCACCATTGGCAACGAACGCTTCCGCTGCCCCGAGGCCCTGTTCCAGCCCTCGTTCCTGGGCATGGAGTCGTGCGGCATCCATGAGACCGTCTACAACTCGATCATGAAGTGCGACGTGGACATCCGCAAGGACCTGTACGCCAACTCTGTGCTGTCCGGCGGCACCACCATGTATCCAGGTAAGATCCTTCTTCTTAAGGAAGAGCCTCTTAATCTAATTGTTTTTCTTGTCCGTTCTTAGGTATCGCTGATCGCATGCAGAAGGAGATCACCGCCCTGGCCCCGTCGACCATCAAGATCAAGATCATTGCGCCACCTGAGAGGAAGTACTCCGTCTGGATCGGTGGCTCCATCCTGGCCTCGCTGTCCACCTTCCAGCAGATGTGGATCTCGAAGCAGGAGTACGACGAGTCCGGCCCCGGCATCGTCCACCGCAAATGCTTTTAAGTCTTTCGCCCGATGCGAAAGTCCTTCAAAGGCAGCAGCCAGCAGCGACCAGCAACCAACAACAACAGCCGAGTTCGAAAAGATCCTGGACTCGCTCTCGCTCACGCTCAGTGATAGACGAAAACAACGCACAATTATCATCCAACTCAGATTCAGATTCACCAGAACCACACAGAGGCAACCACTGCCGGTTGTCGGAGCTTCATTGCATCCTTCATGGCAACATCACGTGGGTCTGCTACTCTGACCACCAACTCGCACGTAGCCGGACTCGGTTTAACATCAAAAATGTATATGAGGAGCTTTTGACCCTAGCCATAGCCATAGCCATAGCCATAGCATAGCCAGTGAATTGAAAGCCAAATATATCTTCCATTAAAACTATGAAATACTTTAAATAAATACATTTTTCTATTACCCACTTCGTGTACTAGAACCACTGAAGGTGCGAACAACGGTTGGTTGGTAAACAGCTTTTAAATTCCTTTAATCGACATTAGATTAGGTGTTAACATTGGTTCTGCCTTAGCCTTAGCCTTAACCTAGCTAGTTAATTAAATAAAGTGAAAATACATCGAGGATACTTGGTACCGGGGACTTAGGCGATTATGCGATTATGTTTATGCGTTTATGCGTTTGGGGATATGATGGATTGAACATTGAGAGTCTGGCAGTGACTGTTATATATTGAAAACGAAATGATCCTTCAGCAGTGTTAATCGGATGAATGGTTTGGTTTTGGCTTGTGGGTGCGGGGCGATTGGGTGTGTGTTCTAAATAATATGAGTATTCGATTTAGTTACCATACGTAAGCACATACACAGACCTATCTCCGTATCTCTCTACCTTAACTATAATTTATTGCGAAGCTTAGCTAATACAAATATTGTACAGACCGGCATTGCACTAGTTCTTATCGAGCTCTTAATCGTGGAAATCATCATCATCAGTGGGGGACAAGGTGCCCGTGCTGAATATATGGCCAGTACCGAGAGTACAGCTTAGCTACAGGTTAATCCGAGAAAATTCGTTAGGCAATTAATGTTAAAAATGCATTACTCGCTAAACTAGGGGGGTTTCAGCATTGGTAGAGCAAGCCGGGACCTTGATCACTCCCATCACTGCGCATGGTAAGCAGCTTTAATTATCTACGGTTTTATGGATTGTATTTTGGTCAATCGATCTTATGGGCTACGTAAACGGCTCACGTCCTCTCTGGTATTTACAATGCTTAATACATTACATGGCAATAATATCTAGTTGCTAATTTCGGGTGAAATAAACCTATATGTACACGCGCTACTCTAAATATTGCATTTCGCTTGCATTTTCTGTTTTGTTCGGGTTTCTTCGACACGATTCCTAGGGGTATCTATCTATTCTATTTAATATTCGAGAATACTTTTGACCGTCGTCAGGCAGGAGCCTCGGGAGCTTGACTCTGTGTGGTAATGCTTGGCTGGGGTAACCCGTGCGGGGCTAACTTAACCCTTGGTCCTTCCCGGGACGTAGACCCGATTACCGTTGGGAAGGTCATAAAACGTCCAGGTAAAGGCCAGAGTTCGCCGCAATGAAGCAGCCGCCGCAGTAGCCGCCACAGAAGGCTCTTCGCAGCACAGCGGTGTTGTCAAACTGGAGAGGAGAAGAGGAGAAAGGGAGTGAGATCATAGAAAATAGGATCAAGGAGTTCAAGGAGCCTCACCTGCTTCATCACGGCAGACTGACCATGCGTACTCCACACTGTGCCCGGGCGCATGGTGAAGTCCGTCTTCTCCAGGTTGATGGCAAAGTCGCCCTGCGGACACTGCCGATTGCGATTGTAGCAGTCGCCGGCGGAGCCCAGCTTCTGGGGCTGACCCCGCGAGTCCGCGAACTCGAAGTCATTGTCCAGGATCCGCAGGTCGGTGATGTTCAGCCGCAGCTTGCTGAAGTGCGTGCGTCCCGAGTTCTGGTCGTTGAGGTACTCGTGGGATCGCGACTCCGGCGGACAGCTGTTGGTCAGCTGCGTCCGGTACTCGTAGTAGATGGAGTAGTTCTCCTGCGGATCCACAACCACATACTCGCGCGGCTCCTGGCTGCGCATCCGGTGACAGTAGATGCGCACCAGCCGCGACCGCACCTCCAGCTGGTACTCGCCGTCCTTGTCGATGCCGTGCATCTCCCTCAGCTCCTTGCAGCTCCTCGGCCTACGATGGCTCGTCCTGATGCTGAGGCTGCTGCTGCTGCTCCGGCTGCCGAGGCTGCTCATGCTGCTGCTGCTGGCGGCTATCCTCCGCCGGCAGTACGGCGGCGGTGTGCAGCGCCTCTCCAGCGACTTGGAGCGACTGGGACAGCTGATGCGTCGCTTGTGCGAGTCAAAGCACAAGTCCCGTCGCCTCTCGATGCCGTCGCAGTTGCACTGGAAGGGAGGAGGGGATAGTTATAGTGTGATAGATGCGGTACAATGGATCCTCTTACCTTCATGATGACCTTCGACTGCCGCTGCACACAATTGTCGCAGATGCGGCGCTTGGAGGGACGCTTCTTGGCATCGCACTGATCCTCTGGCACCTCCTCGCTCCTCTTGTCCTGCCACGCCTCGCAGCGGACGTAGCGCGTCTGGTACTCCTCCGAGCAGTCGGCCGGACACCGCGTCCAGTCCGAGGTATTCCACTTGCAGTTGATCCGGCACGTCTTGGTGGTGGTGCGCAGCGTCTTCCGCCGCAGCTTGCGCCTGACGCAGAAGGACTCGTCGATGTACTCCCGCCGCTTTGCGTCCCCACGCACCTCCGGCTTGTAGACCCTGGTGCAGAGCTGCTTCTTCCACTTCTTGCCCACGCCACATTGCACGGAACACTGTTGCGGAGGTGGGTAAGTTTTAGTTTTATCGCTAGATTCCATTACTTAAGTATCTTACCTGGGTCCAATCGCTCGTGTACTTGATTTGGCAGCACTTGCGCACCTCCTTGGGCTTCTTGCTCTGGCAACCGATGCCATACGGATGGGAGCAGCTCACGGAGCGACTCTTCTCGCACCACTCGTTGCACTCGCCCCAGTCTCCGGTCACCCAGTTGTTGACAGCAATGGCATTCTGCGGTTCAAGTTTTGCGATCAATTAGATATATCAGAGAGAAGTGTGAAATCAGCTATGCTTACCGGGGATTCCGTGTACGTGGGACAGGGTTCGGTGTTGCAGAAGGTCAGCAGGTCAGTCTGGGGCTTTGTCCGTGGATTGCAGAGATCGTCGCTGACCCGCGTGCTGTGCAGATAGCAATAGACCTCACGCTGCTGGGAGCCGGTGCCGCAGGACTTGGAGCACTGTCAGGCGGAAAAAGGTGGTTAAAATCACACCAAGATGGGTTAAAGGGGCAGGTATTCGCTTACCGATGACCACTCCGAGAAGTTCCAGCAACCCTCGCGACACTCCTCGTGGTCCACGACATCGAACTTGAGTTTGCAGTAGGACATGTCCACAATATTGGAACGCTGAATATTCGGGAATGTCTGGATGCAGTTGAAGCTCTTCTCGCGGGTACCCCGTTCTCCACAAGAGGCGGAGCACTCCGAAATGCTCGTCACAGTGAGACTGTAATTAATAAATGGTTTTTATAAATAATATTCTTTTAAATTAAAAAATAATTAAAAGTTTAGAAATTGCTTTGAATTGAAATCAATTAAATAGGCGCCTAAAGTATGCTACAAATTATATCCCTTACTTGAGGCGACAATCCGTGTTGCAGCCACGCTCCTCGAGCTTGGGCATGGCGGACTTATCGCAGAACTGCGGTGCCACCTTCACACCCTGGGTGGTGCTGACGCAGGCCGGGTTCCGGTAGCTTCTGCCCTCGCACAGCGAGTCGCAGGTGCTCCACGTGGACATCTCCCAGCGGTAGATCTCAACCTCCGCCTCGGGCAGCGTCGGTCTGTCGACGGTGTAGGAGTACGAGAGCATCACAGTGTCCTTGTTCTTCGCCACACTCAGGTTAAGGGAAATAATCTGAGAGAGACGAGAAACCAATAATTTCCATCTGGTGGGAAAACTTCAGATAGGACTTACCTTAACTATCAGATCACGGGACAACTTCCATGAGTAGGTCGTGTTCACGCGCTCCACCGGACTCTTGGGTCCGCTGTACTCCACCGTAACTCCGGCGTAGACAAATTTGTAGAAGAATGTCTTGAGCATATCCTGGTTGAGAAGACCGTGGCCCTTGTCATCGCTCAGCGCTATGTAGTGGTGCTCGGGATAGCCAGGCTGGGTGATGACGACGTTGGAGGCACCTGAAACGAGGTTAATAATGCAAAATATCAACATTTAAATTATAAAAGTAAGCTTTTTAGAGCTGTAAAAGTATCCATAATAATATCGATTCATCGATGTTTTTGTCTTTGATTAGTATCGATATAATTTTTTTAATATCAAAATTAGATCAAATAAAGTTGACGCCATCTTACATTAAAGGCAGTATTTTGAGGGTCCAAACATGCAAAAGGATAAAGAGCCACTTCGATACTTTCACAGCTCTAAAGCTTTTTCGATGCCCATATCCGGTATGTAGGAAATTAAATTTAAATTTTGGTCTTTTTCAACACTGTCACAAAAACGCCTCAATGCTAGAGGTGGAGAAACATCGATGGGAACATCGATGCATCGATGTTTTTGAAATGTTTAGGAACATCGATGTTTTGTGGGGAAACATCGATGTTTTCGTCACATCACTAAAGTAAGGGAAAAAATTTTTAATTTATTTTAAAGGAAATTTTTTTTCTGTTTTCTTGAAAACATCGATGTTTTATCGATGTTTTTATGAAAACATCGAAAAACTTCGATGTTTTTTTCCATCGGTGTTTTTTATTTAAACATCGAAAAACATCGATGTCTGCAAACATCGATGTTTCTCCACCTCTACTCAATGCATTTTGTTAGCGTGTTTATCCAACACTATCGCTACAAGTGCAAACAAATGAGATCATCCGAGATTGCGAAAAAAACGTGCGTTGCAGAATATTTAATTGAAAATCTATAAACGTATTTCAAGTGAATTTAGAATCATTGATTTTCAATATTGCAAGTAAGCAGCGATTAAGCGAAATATTTGCAATGAAATTCTCTGATCGCGAGTATATGTGTTTGCCTTTACGAGATTACTAGTGGCGCCGGCTGCAGATAAGCCCTGTGATTCCCGAGGCGATTAATGGGACCTGCGTCTGGCTGCTGATTGCAGCGGAATCTGGAGTGACGTGGTGGCCCAATCAGGGCGTACGTGCGCTGGCCCTTACCACCTGCTCCACTCCGTTCCGGCGCCAGCGGATCTTTCAGCAAGCTATCATCACCCCATCTGTGACAAGTCACGACCACGCCCCGGACACACGGAACACACGTAAGTACATGTGAACATAAAAATTTGCAATTAATTCGCCAAGACATAAACGGGAAACCATTAGCATTCATTGATGAAATTATTAGCCAAAAAACTTATTATTGAAATGTGCTTATGAATGTGCGCTTACCTTTTGGTATTGTCGTCACATAGAAGTTGGACTTCTCGCCGCTCCTCAGCAGATCGGAGACCAGAAAGTTTCCGGTGACCTCGTGGCATGTGTCATTGCGTCCCTCGCACACGCCGCACTTGTCTGCAAGAAGCGGAAATCGTTAGGTTATTGTTAGTTGGATGCGTCATTCTTATGGCCATTGGAATGGAGGAGATTCATGGGATTCATTAGTTAGGAAAAAGAGTTAGAAGTGCTGGAGGCTGCTTTCTTTACCCAGCTTGGCAATGGAGTTCAGCTCGTTGTCGCATCCCGCCGGCCGGCAGATGCCGTTGACGCACTTGTCGAAGCTGTCCACCGTGCAGGAGGTGCCGTCGGTGACCTTGTTCTTGAGCATGAAGTAGGTGATGCTGTTTTCCATGCGGCAGAACAGCTTGCATGGCTCTCCTTTTGGGGGGACAACACACACACAGAGACATCGAGAAAGAAAGAAGGAGTTAGCCCAGCGGCTTTTACGCCCGCCATCTCGCACACACTTACTTTCGTACTTGGGCAGCCACTTGGTGTCCGGAGTGATGCCGGGAATGTTGAGGTTGCGCCCGTTCATGTCGTAGCACTGCTGCTCCCGCGAGTCCAGGCTGCCCTTCGGGCAGGCGTGGGCATTGCAGGTTCGGTACTTCTTCCGAGCGCCCAGACAGTACTTGCCGCCGTGCGCCGGCACCGGGTTGTTGCACTCGCGACGCGACTCCTGGACGCCGCCGCCGCAGGTGAGGCTGCAGGGCGTCCAAGGACACCAATTACCCCAGCCGCCGTTGACTGTGAGGCGGTGACTGCCCTGGCGCGGCACACACTTGCCCTTCTGGCACCAGTGATCGCTGTTCCGGTGGCTGCAGGGTGTGCCATCCGCCCACGGCAGGTTGCTGGAGCGGCACTGGTCGCTGGGATTGGCGTGCGTCCGGTTGCACCACAACCGCTGGCACTGCTCCTCCATGGGGCAGTGGGTGCTCTCGGTGCCGAAGATCAGCTGGCACTGGTTGTCCAGCGAGTAGATCTCGCCGGGCTGCCGTTTCTCCGTGTTTGTTACGACCAGCTCTGGCTCGTTCTCCAGACAGGACTTGTCGCCCTTCCGGTTGGAAGAGTGACCGGAAGCGGGGGTTAGCGACTCGAGGAACTCGGAGACGTAGTGCCTGGAGCACTTGGACCACGACCACGGATGCATGTGGACGCCCATGACGCTGGACATGATGTGCAGCTCCTTGTTGCCATGCCTCGCGGTGAACGGCTGGCACTGGGTATCGTCGTCGTGGTGCATGTTCAGGCTGAAAGTCAAAGTTGGTCAGGAATTTACCCCTAAGATCTGTGTGTTCCACTCACATGTGTCCCAGCTCGTGGGCCATGGTAAAGGCGGCGGGCAGCCCGGTGTCCTGGACAATCGAGCAGGACCTGGGATTGCATACTGTGCCCAGCTCGGCCAGGCCCAGCATGTGGCAGCTCCGGCCCGGAATGCCGCCGCAGATCGGTTCCCTGGGGAGACAGAAGATTAATCCCCACTCGGGCCAAGTCCTCGTCGGTGACTCACCTTGTTATCAGCATGGCTGTGTCCCTGTGGTAGCCCTTCTGGTTGATGAAGGAGCAGAAGTGCTTCAGCATCTGGTTGCTGGAGTTGTGACGGTCGTTGCTCTCGGGCAGCACGATCAGGTTCACCAGCGTGATGTGGATGGGGTGGCCGATGCTGGCGTCCTTGAAGATGCTCGACACGATGGACAGCAGGATGAGGACGTAGGACTGCAGGCGGTGCTGGTGGAAGCGCTGCATGCTCGAGTCCACGGCTATGAGCAGCTCCAGGGTGTACTCCTGGTTCCTGCTAAACCTGCTCTCCATGTCGCTGTAGTGCCTCTTGCGGCGCCTCAGCTTGCGATCCTGGCCCTGACCTTGCTCCTTTAGGTGGCTTCGGTCCCGCATGCTCAGGAGAGCGTCCATGCCCAGCTCGAAGCTGGTGACAGCCTGTCTGGCGTGGCGGAGCGATTTCCGCCAGACGCGATGCAAGACCTCGTCGCTGCTGGTCCGGTTCACCGGCTCGATGAGCAGGGCTCCGAAACTCGTTTTGATATAACCAGTCTGGAGAGGGATAGGGGATTGGGGAGTGGGGGGACGGAATTAGTAGTCATATTCAGTGGCTTATCAATAAAGCATAATTTGCGAAATGTAAATGCGATGCAAATGGCCGGGCCAAGGTCAGTCGGAGCCACTTGCTGCTGGCCTTACCATGCCGCTGCACAGCGAGACGGCCACCATCGAGTTGGGATCACCCTCGACATAGCCGGTGTAGTGGCAGTCCAGGTCGCGCTGCTCCGCCTCCAGTTCATGCTCCAGCTCCTGCTCCACCTGGTCGAACTCGTCGTCGGCGTTGAAGGTCTCGTTCTTCAGTATCCGCAGCTGGTGGATCGTGTGGTTGTGTATGAACGAAGCGTCCTGCCTCAGGACCAGGTGCAGCTGGCGGCCGAACACGTTGAGGTTGTACTGCGGATGCGGATCCCAGATCTCGTTGTGCCGGCTCCGAAACGTGCCCGTCATGCTGAAGGCCGACGAAGAATCTGGAAACGCAGAGATACTTTTAATCGAAGATGCTTCTTAATCGGGGGGAATTTCTTGAATATCTAGCCACTGTATCTACAGGGGAGATGCTTTAAAAGATAGCTTCTTTAGTAAATCAATTAATAAATGATTTTATCTCATTTATTTCATAAATTTTCCATTACTTAATGATACCTGAAAGTAATGACTTTTGCTGATAATTATTGCGATTAAGAAAACATGTGATAAACATCAATAAAGTCTGTAAATATTGGCTGGGATTAAGACTTGAGTTTGGATCATATTTAAAATGTAAGAAAATCGATTTTTTCGGTTTCTTAATCTTAATATTTACATTTAACAATTTATGGTGGAATAAAAGCAGATATTAATTCATAAAAAAAAGGAAGTAGAAAACTACCTTTGAGCAAACTGTTGATGTCGCTGTTCCTCTTCGACTCGTAGAGCAGGTCATCCTCGCTGAGACTGTAGTTGTAGACCTTGGTGGGCGTCACGAAGGCGGTGAGGTCCTCCTCGCCCAGATCATCGAAGCCTCCCGCCTCGCCGGGCTCTTTGGCGGTGGTGTCGTTATCGAAGTGCTTTCTAAGATGGGGATCCGGATCCCCGTTGAGTAAGGGTGGCAGTGGTGTAGGTACTGAGGTGACTGTGGTATGCGAATCCGTGTAGTTGCTCTTGGCCAGCTCCAGCCGGGCTCTACGGGTACTTGGGACGCCGTGCAGGAACATGAAGAACATGGCCAGCAGGAAGGCGGCGCCGCAGGCATACAGGCAGGCGTGCTGCCGCCAGTGGGTGGACATCTTTTGGCTGCACTTGTACCTGTAGAACCACCATTCACACCTCTTCTTCAGCACGAGCTGCAAAGATGGAAGAAAAGGAGAAAGAGCAGAAGGTTAGTAGGGGTATATTCCGGCCAGATTGCCGATACGGCACACTCTCCGGCATTCTTTCACACCTTCAGTGCGGATTTCGATTAGGGGCGGCTGGAGAGCTGGCCAGATAAGAGCTTGGGCACGTTCCACACAGCCCGAAGTGCTCATCGGCCGGTTTGAGTGATTGACTTTTTGAAAGAATTATTGATGAACTGCCGCCGCCGGCAGATACTCATACCTTGACCACCTGTGAGATGCTCGGATCGCGCGGATCGCTCGGACCGAGGATGAGGATGGCCGGCGGCGGTGGCCTTTGGCTGCAGCCAGACCGTACGAGAAGCTGTTGAAATCACTTCCTCGCACCGCCAATTTTTGCGCATTTTTGTTTAAAATAAACGCTTAAACGCCGAGGTGTAAAGTGTGCCAACGGCAATTTGTGCTCGCGAGATAAAACAAAAGCAAAGCAAAAGCAGAGTTGAAAAAATGCGAATAAAAAGACTCAGTACACGGCGAGCCAAAAAAATTTAAATGCCTCTAATTTGTAGATTTATGTGAGAGCTCTTTGTTTGCACCTCCGCCAAAATAATTTCAGACAATTCATACATCAGCGCAAATAAATTAAAATTCCCCCGCCAAATTAGCAGATTAATTCGGCTAAATGATGGGCTCTTTTACATAATTTTATGGCAGCTCTGTGAACTCTGCAACCGCCGACACATTCGTTATGCTCATTGGCCATAATGTCGCCGCGAATGTGTCTGATATTCGGATATATGAATATCTGAGAAATACCGATCTGGCGTGCCGTGTGATTCCGGTGGTGGTGGAGCTGTGTGAGATCACATTTCCGGCGTATAACAAATAGCCAAACTATATTTGCGGTTCCCAACCCTAATGGGAAATGGAAACCGCAATACAGGCAACTGTTTTCAATACATTAAATGAGTAGCAGTGAGCACATTCGAGGGAAAAAGCCGTAAAACTTGTCCTTGAAATTGTTAATTGTTATTGACCTTTAGCAGAGCCACCGAAAGTTACAAATTAATTGCTTTTGCAAATAGCTCAGAACATTGGGCCATAAAATTCTCATTAGGTTTACAGTCGGCGCCCTGTGCCACATTTAAAGGCCTTTTTACGATTGCCAAGTTGATTATATCACAAATAAACAAATAGTTGTGACAGAATAGAATTCTACATGCCAAGTGATTATTAGAAAAGTAGGAGGTTGCCTACTTTTAAGCGCAGACCTATAAGAAAATATTCCTGGGAAAGAAAGAAAGAGCATTTCCCTGTTATCTAAATTTTTACAATGTAAAGAAAATATAATTTTAGCATTTAATTTAATGATTTTATTATAAATTCCTTTTAAAACCGACAGATGTGATAATTCATTTTCCTGTCGGCCTACAGACAGTAACAGATATGTGCCAATTTTTTATTATTTTTGAAATCGTTCATTAAACTCTGTATTTAAATCTTTAACAAATCATTCACTGTGTCTCGGCTATAATCAACGAATTGATTTATGGCCTGGGTTATCATTGAATTGCCCGGGTTGCTCTGGACAGTATTCAGAATCGATTTTATCGGCAATGTTTTGGCCAGAGAATCGCTCACTCTCTTTCGATCGATGCGATGAGTGTGCCAGGCAAATCCCTCGCCTAAAATCTGGACCCGCTTTGGTGTGAGGCTTATCATAAATTTCATACAATACTTAAATGCCTGTGTGCTCGATTTGCAATGCAAATCGTCCGGGCCACGGGTGCCCCCAAAGAAATCCACCGCCCCTCCGGCTCTTTATGCACTTAATTAAAGCGATCTCGGCGTTATCTCCGAATGGTTAGTTATGCATGCGTTGGGGGAGCTGCTTATTAACTTGTTTCGGTCTGCCTCATGAATATGCAAATGCACTGTGGGCCCTCTTGCCAGCTTGCTGCTTTCATTGACTAAGTAGCCCTGCCGTTCCTTATTTCTTAGGTTCTCTTTTGGATGGTTCATTTCCAGCTATGCCCTGCGTTCTGACTAATTGACTAATTCAATGAGGAATAAGAATCAGAATCCACAGAATCCAAATAAAAGAGAGGCATCTTCGGGGAAACCTGTTTACACCTGAAACAAACAAGCCATTTGTGTGTCAGCCGATCGCTTCATTTCGCCGAGTGCCATAATTTATGCCAATGGCCCCACGCTTACTGGTCGACACACAGTCTGCACAGCCAGCTCGTCGCCGCTCAGTCTGTCCCCGTGAGCGTTTGTGAAGGCCGCGGCGCAGCTTCGGATCCCCTTCCCAGCCAGCACACCACTCGTGTAAACCACCTCCGGCCGAGGTGCGTGGCCAGTCTGGCCAGACAACGCGGCGTATGCTTAATTACACGGCTATTGCCGATGCCCGAGTTGTGTGGCTTGTGGGGAAGCGAAGAGAAGGGGAGGCAGAGCCACAATTGTTGTTCGCTGCTAATTTGTATTTAATGACTTAATTGCAGTGCCTGCTGGCCGACTAAACTGGCGCCCTGTGCCGCCTTTGGGCCAACGCGGCGTATACTCGATTTAATTGGCAGTTGCGCATGCGCAGTGTTAACCGCAAATGCTCGATCGAAATTAGCCGCTAACCGCAAGTGCAAATTATCAAATTTGCAGCTACACTGAATAGAGGGATCCCTAAATGGGATAAATCATTGTGATTTGGTTCGATTCGAATTGCAATTTTCTCACAATTATTTATATCCCGGCCTTGCCGACCTTATATGCAGCTCTTGCAGCATGCTGAGCAGAATTCGAACTTTGTAATTCCAAAAACTTTTCCACTTTGTAGAATTTGGGGCGCGTGTGTTTACACACGCTGGCGCAGGCGCTGGGGCCGGGGCTGGGGCTGGGGCTGCCGAGTGATAAATAAACTTGTACACTTTATGGGCGTGTGCTTTTTGGGGCCGTTATGCATGCGCGATGCGTGACTGCCACAAACAAAATCGAAAAAGCCATTATATATAATTGGCAAAGGCCTTAAACACCACACATTTTCCTCTATATATGATCTTGGCAAAAGTAATGAAGGGTGTGCAGATTTCTATTTTGGCTTCGTGGAATTACACGTTTCCTTAAAAGTCTGCCACTGGCCACACCGAGAGAAAAACAACAATAAATGCTGCCCAGGAAAGACATATGATTAACATTCTTCTTAAGAATCAATTCCAATTGTTATTTGCATTTCAAACATTCTGCAAAACAAATGCAGTCAGCCGGAATTACGCTGAAATCGTGTTTGCTCAGGACGCGGCGAAAGTATTTGTAAATATTTTTAATGTGCAGCCGAGCATTTCGCTGGAAATGTTTTTCCGGCTTTTTCCCCATTTTCTATTGCCGAAGAATTGTCAGAAGGGGAAGCACGATGCGGCCGGCGTAGCCCTTGAAAATTCGCCAAATAGCAAATGAGAAAAACAAAAAAACCAAAACAAAAAGCCTGGTAAACAGCAGCAGCCAGAAGCTAAACACGGCCATTAAATCGTCTCCCGCGCTATTCTTTGGAAAAACTCTGAGTCCACCGCCGCGAATGGCAGACTCTGGCCACCATCCGGTGAATCCCCCACGCGACCAGCTCCTAAACCCGTCCATGACAGCACCAGACACGCGTGTTACGAGTATATAGTTCATGGAAATGCATTTTCGCTGCAGTCGGTAGTCGGTATCTAAATTGAAATCAGCATTCGGCCGAAGTGCATTTGCAACTTCAAATTCACAATTGAAAGCCATCATCGCAAATTCGATCAATTAACCTTGGCCGAAACGAAAATGTACAAAATTTTAATTGAAAATGGGCTACAAAATGCATTAGACAGAATCGACGGCTTCCATTTGGCTTAACGACCGGCCGTCTGGCCGTCTGGCCGCTTGGTCGCATGGTCGCCTGACTGGCTGGCTGGACAACGCCCGCGTCTGCCATGTGTTTGCCGTATCAAGAGCTTCGCTCCAGGAGGAGACTCGAGGCGGAGAGGGCCTGTTTATTTACGGGCACGGACACGGGCATGGGCACGGGCACGGGCCTCCTCGCAGAGCACATGCCCCCGCGCCAAGTTAATTATTGCGTGTTTAACCTTGAATCCGGATGATGATATACACATTCGCCCATTTCGATCGTTTCAAAACTATAAAATAATCAACATTGTTTAGCTTTCGTTTCATAAAATTCGCACAAAAAAAGGAACGAATAAAAAACGATGGCTAGCTCACTGGCTGGCTGGCCGGAGGAGACCTCCCACCGTCCCCGAGACGATCAAACAGATTAGCTCAAATAACTACATTAATATATGCACAATTGTGCAATTTCGGTTTGTTTATCTTTTTTTTTGTGGAACGTGGGAAGCTCGGATGACTCAGCCTGCAGCCTGCACTTGTCCCGAAAGCGTCGTAAAGATTTAACTGGCCATTAAACTGCAACCTGGCTGTTGACTTGGGGTTTGGGGTTTGGCTTTTTGGTTTTGTCATTCGATTAAAGCCCGATTTGTTTATTTGCTCGGGCTTAATTTAGTGCGCGGTTTAATGGGCTCGCTTTTGATTTATTTGGCACACTTTTGCGAGTGGCATGCCATATAAAAGCGTAGACAAGCTAATATTTCTCTATGGGCATACGTTGCGTATGAGCAATGTGCAATGTGCGAACATTCGCTCAATTTGTTAGCCGCAGCGGCAAATATTTGCCGTGTAATTAGTTGATAAATTAAGGAATTTTTTCACTTGTGGCAATAAATTCTCAAGCTTCTGACAGCCTTAATAAAAATGTCACTGATTTTATGTTCGATCAAAACTTGTTGCCTTTTCTGCTCTTTTGGCCAGAGACAATATTTTTATTATATCAACTTGAGCTTTGAGTGGAGAGTTTTGATCTTGATAGGTATCTTTATAGCTTGCACCTTTCTGAAACTTGTTGTGCACATTTCCTGCTCGAAGCCTTGGGCTCCTCGGAGCGCATGAGGGGTTCCACGCGGCCTGACGTGTTCCAAAAAGCACATTCTCACACCCAAAATATTTATTGTATCTGCGGTGTGTTGCCCACGCCGGCCAGAAACATATAAATTACAAATATTTATTTGCTCTCCGCCGCTTACAAAGTGTGTGCGTGTTTATTTGGACAGGCCGAGTCGGGATCCCGGCGGGGAACCGGACCGGGGAACAGGCTCTCCACCTGGCACACCTTCCAGCTTCCACCTTCTTCCGAAACTGGAAACATGAACCTCAATCACACGACAATTAAGAGCCGTTTCGTTTTTCGGGGCACCCGTTCAAAATGTTAATTCTCGGCCAATGATTTTGGAAACGCTATAAATTAACTGAATTTACTCTCCTGCCTGCTGGCCACTTCAAAGGAAGGCGGCGGCTCTTCCCCGAATCCGAATCGGAGTCCGAATCCACCGGTGGGCGGCACAGACCAGATGGCCCCAGCTAGGTGCGGACGGGAATGTGGATGCTCAGCATAGATCTCGCGCCTAAATGGCCTAGCAACCGGAGCCGCACGATTCCCAATTCCCAATGCCCAGTGGAATGCAGGGCAGAGCGGAAAACAATTGTTTTGTTTATTTTTTATGTGGTTCGCTCAGGTTGCAAATTAAAAGGCGGCCGCAACAGCTCTATTAAGTTAAATAATCGCCGTGCGGAGTCTAAACAAACGCGATTGGCATCAGGTATGCCAGAAATGCCGAAATGCCGAAAGAGCCTCGAATTTATTATTATATTTCGTATGGTTTCACTTGCCCCAACGATCCGTTCTTATCCGCAGGCCGACTGAAAATGATCAGGGTAATTGGGACTGGGCTTGGGTTTGACCGTCAGTCAGTGTCAATGACATTGCGCTTCTTGGTATCTCATAAATAAATTCATAAATTCAGAGACGACGTGCGCACACGGATGCGGAATGCCAGATGCACTCGGGAGCGCCCTTTGGGTATGCAGCGTTTGTCAGATCGGAGAGGGATTAGTCAGAGATATCTGCAGCACCTTGGCGGAAATGTATGCCGGCCGGCCGGCTGACCATGTGCTATCCTCTGGCAAACAAACAAACAGGCGGCGGGCCAATAAGACTTGGCCAGAAGGCACTGCGATCGGCGATCGTTCGTGTTTGTGTTTGCAAGGAAATGTGAATAAACTTGAAATGCCAACGCCTCGATCGAGAGGCTTGTTTGCTTTTGTTTGGCCGATGTTCTTTGATTATTGTTCTCAAATGATGTGCACTTTTTTAATTGTTTCTGATTATGCGCTTCGTCTCAATTGAGTCATTGTCAGACTCCGTCGATCCTCGCGATCAGTGATCAGCAACAGCATCAGCACCCATGTAAGACTCTGTGTTGATGAGATCGTTAGTTTGATGGGTCTCTGGAGGGGACTTCCCCGCCTTGACATCGACATCGACATCGACATTACAGCTGAAGGCGCGTTTATTTTGAATGACAGACCCCGACGAGTCGATCAGAAATAGCCAATTGACTGGCAAACGAGGCAGCTTGATGAATTGCATTTGTGGCGGGAATTGTGTCCATGGGAGGACAGCTACCTCATATATTTCCAGATATTCCCGCTGGCCAAGACCGACGTCACGTGAGGTGCATTCATTAATCGGCCCACGGCCCACGTCCTCCCACCTTGAGTCACACAAAACAATTTTAATTCACAAATCCCAAGTCGATAAATGCATATAAATCTATTTTTGTGCACGTTCGCGGTTATGATGAGTGAAATATTCGCGATACTTAAACGAAAATAGTCAGACGTCAATGTGATTTTCCTGGGCCACACACAGAGGCCGCCGCAGCTACCTGAAGTCACTCACAGGTAAGTGCTGGCTGTGGTGGCCACGTCTGACTCATTGACCAGGCACACTCGGCCGGCAGCCATTCAAAATAGAATTATGAGTTGGAAAATTCACTGCGGCAATTAAGAGTTTTCGGCGGGCAAAAGAAAACATAGCCGCAGGTGAGGATTCATTAATTTTATATGCTCCTGGCAGCTAGCAGCTAGCACCTTGCCGAGAATTATGGGGGCCTGGTGGGGAGGCGTTCAAAGTACAATATCGAGAGCCAACTGGGAGCCAAAGAATGCCCATTTCCATTCCCAATCGGCATATTAACATTTTTTCGCTTATGCTTCAAGAGCAAACCAATCGATTTGGGTTCTGGAATTTCGTATTATTTTATTGGAATTTGCAGAAAGAATCCCAAATGCTGATCACCGTTCCCGGGAACTAATTCTTTGACTCGCCAGTTTGTCTGACAGTCAAGCGAGTTCCGCATTAAGAAACCAAGTGCGGGCGCCTTCGTCATTGTCACTGTCACTGTCACAGTCAAAGTCGCAGTCCCAGTCCCAGTCACTTGTCATTAAGAAAATAAATAAAGAAGCGCTGGACCCCCAGTGCATTTCGCTGAAGTGGAATGGCGCCACATCAATCATCGCATTAAGGAGCTGTAAGGAATTAAGAATATCAATATTGAACCCATTTTATAAAGAGAGAGAAAATTCCGCTTAGTTATATCGATTTCGCCGATGCTCAATGGGTCCCAGTTCCCTTCGCATTCCTCCTGACTAAGCATGTCTGTGGGAATCTCTCGAGACATCAGTCGGGGGCCAAGAAGAATTCAAACCCACAGAGAACTTCCAGGGAACTGGCCATCAGCAGTTCGGCTTTGGATTAAATTCGGTTCCGGCGAATGGAACCTTTCTGCTCTGTTCTGGGGGAGCAGATGTGAAACCCGAAGAACACGTGTCTGGAGCCTTGCATTCTTCGGGGCCCAGAGTCTTCGCAAAGTGCACAGAATGCGGAAAAGCTTCGAGCGAAACCTTCGAGCGCTCGCATTTATTCTAATTATTGTCATTTTTCGCTTTACTTTATGTGCAGTGTTAATTTCAGAGCACTATATCTGCATCTGTATCGGTGTCTGTGTCGGTGTCTGGGCGAGTTTGTCTGGCTGTCTGTCAATTAACCTCAACGCTTTGCGTTCATACAGTAAGTTATGGCTTTTTAATCGCTGAAAATTTGCATGAGCATATGCTGGCCAGGCCGGGCTCGTGCTCGTATTTCACTCACTCCGTCAGTCGCCTTCGCCTTCGTTCATTACCAGGCCCTTCAGCCAGGTCCACGCCCAGGCCCATAACTCCAAGTGCATGCTTTGAGACCAGACTTGAGTGGAAGTGCACAGGGAAAAACACACTAACATGTTCTAATGATGAACTAAGGCAGGAAACATATTATTTTTTATGTTCCAAATAGCATTAAGTTGGTCATAAATTAAACAAGTTAATATATCTATTTGTTTATATATTTTTAAGACTTCCAACTCAGCTTCAACACATTCGTATGCAACATACTCTGCCATTGGTCTCTGATCTTAATAAGATCTTGAATGAAAAGGAATATTTTAAAAGTAAACCAAAGATAAACCGATATCTTAACATTCTTTCTTCTCGGTGCTCTTTCTTCCTTTTGCATTTCATGAATTATTCACAGCGCATCCCAGCAGCCGCCGCTGCAGCGTCCCATTCGAACAAAACAAAAACAAGAGGGAAGCGCGTACATTTTGTATCTGTCAGATACGTCAGGGGTCCGCTGACGTTTGACGGGCGACTGGGTTGACTGTTGACGTTTGCGGCACGTCACTGACCTCTGCCTGCACTTGTGAATTTGATTTTGGCCGCGATTCGATGCAAACGGGACACATGAATCGAGCCCCAATATTGCCCGCCTAAGCACTTCTACGGGCGAGTACGTCTGCATGTCTGAGCGTATCAAAATTTTTTCGATTTCGCCCGGGGTCAGTGCACTCTCCAAAACGCGACAATTATTTACTGTTCCGAATCGACGAGAGATTGGGAATTGGGCAACAAGAGAGAGAGAGAGAGAGCGCGAGAGAGGCGGGAAAACCCAGTCAGTTCCCTGCTCGTGTTCTCATATCTGGGTTCTAATTAAACAAGCAATTAATTGGCGCTCTAATCACATTTGCCACAGCTCATTTGGCTCGCCTGTGATCTTGGCTTTGTTGCGGCGATACACTCGAGTTCGAGTTCGGGTTCGAGCCCGAGTTCAGCCAAGTGCGCTATTTGCATATTTGTTGCTAGTATTGATGTTGCCACCCAGCTCGACCAAACCACCGATCATTAATCTTAATTATACGAAATTTGTTTCGATAATTAAAATTGATGGCGGAGGATCTTGCAACAAACGGAAGCTAGGGAAGCGCAATCGAGACGCGTGCGCCTGCCCAAAACAGTAAGAGCAATAACAAGTACGAGTAATAATAATAAAAAATAAAAACACACAAAGGCGGACAAAAAAACACGAACAGGTCAAGTAAAGCAAGTATTCATACAAATGTTTTATTAGTGCTCGGCGCGAGTTATGGGAGTATCTCGGCAGTCGTGCCACTTCCGACACGTTTCACTCTTTCTTTCTCCGGCTTTGTTTTTGTTATTGTTTTGCATACGCCTAGCTGACAATAACAACAATACTCAACACCTAACACAACACACAATTAGATGTGTCTATCGGCGAATTCCATAACTACTTCCCAGACACTGCAGCTGCATTTAATTAATTTTTAACAACTCAATAAATTATTCCGAACGTATGTAACTTTCTTCTCGACTGACTGCCTGTCAATTGAGAATTTGTAGGATCATTACTCATATATTAAGGAAACTTAATATTTCTAGTATCTTTAGAAATATATTTTGTAAGAACATTTGTGAGCTAAATTAGACAGCGACCCAGAGGCTTACAGCACAATTTGTTGCTTTACAGCACTAATCGATAGTTAACAGCACAATTTTATTATTTCACGTGCAGAAACATTTTTGGAGGGTAGAAAACCGATTAGCTTTACGATAAGTTTCTCTGGTGATTATCTTTATAATTTTGACCGGCCCTTAGAACTTAATATTTATGTATGAATATTTATTTTAAAATAATCAAATTTAAGAAAACATGCTATAAAAGCGGGCAGGTTTACTTATTTTAAATGCAGCCAACCCACTTTTGTTCCATTTTAATAGCTTGTTCTCAAATTAGTGGCTCGATTTTGATTTTTGCTGACTGTAGGGGAAGTCTGTTGTGATTCCGCCTAAAAAGTGCTTCCTAATCGCAGACTAACGCACTATGCTAATGCATATTTATATGGTTTTAACGCCCGCCACTTAGCCAAGATCTCATAAGCACATTTTGTGTTATTTATTTACGGTTCAGAGAAGCTAGCATTAAAATTAACGCCTTCGGTTTCGGTTTGTTTTCATTTTCCCTCTTCTTTTTTTTGCCATCCAAAACATTTATTTATTTGTCGCCGGCTGTTGTCCGCCTAATTCCAAAAGCTCAAAAAGTGTCACACGAAGAGGAAGACAGATACTGGGAATATGTATCCTGGTACATTCTTGATATAGATGTGTAAGTCAAACCGAAGATGTCTGGTCGCAGCTAATAAATCCAACGAAAAATATTTCCCGACTCGCATTGCGGCCAGACAAAAGCACTCGGATCGGCACACATGTGCCGCCTCCTCGGTTATTATTTTAGTGTGGTCCGTATTTATTTTTATTTTACATATTTAATACATATTTTATTGGCGCATTGTTGTTGGCGCTGTTCTATCTATTTGGCTTTATTTATTGTCAAATTGCTGGTGTATTTTTATATAATTTTTTTGTTTATGCCTTGCATATATCACATTTTTTTATTGCAGTTGTTCTTCTTTTTTGTTTCTCTCAGATTTTTGCTGCTTGGTTTCTTGTGCCTTTTTGGTAGATTAATTAAGAATTTTTATTGTTTCCTCGTTGTTGCTTTCTGGCTGTATTATATCATAGTTTTTATAGCCGACAAACGTTCAATTCGCTGCACACAAGAGTTCATTTCAAGCAAATATAGTACATACATCAAAATTCTGACACGCTTCTGTCCGTTAACGAAAATACACACACAGAAAAAACGAGAGGAGAAAGTACACAAGAAGGTGGAAAAATAAAACAGAAAGCATAAAAAACTAAATGGCTAAGCTAAAAAAGAACGACTGGGCTATTTTGGGAGCCGGCATTGGCGTCCTCGATCGCTCTCGTTTCCATGCCGTGCATTTCTCTTGGTCTTTTTGGCAAGCCTTTTTTTCTATTGGAAATTTTATTTTCCCATAAATCTAACCTCAAAGCTTCTCTCACTCATCATTTGTCTTCATTTTTTTTTAGCACAATTTCGCCGTTTTTTGTTTATTTTCCCAACATTTTCCTTACGCACATTTCTCTTCTGTTTTGTTTGCTTACGCGAACGCGAACGCTTTCCCGGCGCATGCGAAAAAAGTTAACAAATTAATTTCGCCCTGCCCACATCCTAGCAGAGTTGGTACTACTATTTTTAGTAAAGGGCGTGTTTACTTAATTCTCCGACTTTTATTTCGATTTTCGTTTTATTTTAGCAGTGGCGCTGAAATGTGTGAAAGTTTGGCATAAACACTGCCTCAATTTCGATTCGATTCCGTTCACTCGTGTAAAATATCTATTAAAAATAGATTTCTTACGCCTGTCGGGCCCGATACAAAATATTTATCAAGTATTTTCGAGCAAAGGCGAGCATTTGCACATTAATTTTAGTGGCCACTGTGTGTAAGCGATTTCTTTAAGTAGCCTGGCTCTTTAAAATATGCAGATTGGCTGGAATTTATGGTATAGGAAAAGTTTTTCAGCCGATGAAAGATGCGTAAACTGATCCTGCTGTTTAATTACACATCGCCGCACGATCTTCCAATAAATATTACAATGTATTTCAAATTTAAACACATTTTAGTTGGAGCTAAACAGATACGTTAAATATATTATTCTTGAATAAGTACAAAGCCATCATAATTTGTTATAATTATTCTCTGTTGCGGTAGGTCTTTCCGCCCATAGATATATTTACTCAATATTATGCACGACAGAAATAAATTAGCCAAAAATATATTCACCTCTGAGTCAATAGCTCGGAAATGACAGCTTTGTCGCACTTTGATGTTGCCTATTCACTCGAACTATTCCCAATTCAGATTTGGGTTGAGAAATATTATCTAAAAATTTAAAAATTCGCCTGTCGTCGATGAGTAACTTATGACATTTTCCGCACTAATCTTATGCAATTTTATTTTTGAATTTCCGCTGCACAATCATTTGAACTCTGCTCATTTCGTTGGCATGTTTTCCCACTCGAGTTATAATATTTTGTATAATTTTCGCAAAGTTCTCGGCATATACACATATGTTAGAGGATTCCGCGATCGTTCGGCGTTTGCAGCGGCTGTGCGAAATTCGAAATAAGACTGACGGAACGGATTCAGAAAACGCTCACTTTGTATTCGCATTTTCCGCGAGCGTCTTGGCCTGTGTAAACAATCGGACGTTGGATCGAGAGCAGGTATATGTTAGACCATTCGCACCTTCCATGCACCTCTTGGACGGCCACGGCCAAGCCAAGGAGAGCTTTCGTTCTCCGGATCCGCAAGACTCACGCGCCCACCTCTAGCCGCAAGTTCTTGCTCTCGGAAATAATTTTAGAATTTATTTTACGAGTATGTGCGCTCGCCAGCGTCGTTCTCTCCAACATGCCTGCTGCGGTGTGTCCTGTGCCAACAACTAATAATATCGCAGTTCTCGATTGCAACCATCTGCAGCGGATTTTGACAATCTGATAAATGCGATGCCAATTACGAAAATATCTCGCTCAAGAGGAGGAATCCCAGCAACGCTGGCTGGCGCCTGCACTTGACCTTAGTGGCGCCGGAAGAGCTTATTGTTTCTGTCTGACTAACCACATAGAGGGACATAATCCTAGGCAGGGGAGTGTCCTCCCTCCTTGGCTGGGGTCAGGCACCAACGCCCTATTCGTGCGAATTTATGATCGAATAAAGGCGGAACGCCCCTGACAAATTCTGGGGACTGTTCTGAAGAAGTCTGTTCCGCTTTTTGGCTCTAATTGCCAAAAAGTCTATGACACTCGCTCGTGCCGCGCCCGCGCTCCGTGACATAAGGCAATAATTCCGAGATCCGAGTTGGGACATCGCCATGTGGGAGCGTTGATCTCGACGGGTATTTTCGGACCACTGACTTGGTCGCCATCGTCTTCCAGGAAGTATGCAATTTATTATGCAAACGGGTTGGTTATTTGCACTTTAATTAACTCTAATTTATGGTATTGTCCCTGAATCGGTGACATTAATTCGAACATCAAAAGATGTGTGTGCGAGAGAATATAGATGTTTGCCATAATGAACGATTAAACTCGCTCAACCACAGTGCTTGTGGTTTCTATTCGGTTGGGATTGTTTTGGTCGATGATCTGAGCGCGGAGATCCTAGCCCACTGGACGGCGGGCGAATACGCCCCAATAAAAGAGCTCTTAAATATTCCCTTGTTTGTTATGATTTCCTAATTAGCAGCATATCAAATCATAATTAGGCACTAAAAGTATTTTTATTGTTGCAACTACAAACTACTACAAAATATATACGTGCAGATTTGAAAAACAAAGCTATATCCCAGCATAAATTCTATAACAACTTCTAGCACACTTTTGGCAATATTAAGACATTGTGGCTGGCGATTTAATGGCACACCAATTGAGGTCGCAACTGGGCTGCCATAAAAAATAATTGAGAGCCCGCCGAATAGGAGTCCAATTTATGACAACCCTGGTCCTCCCTCCGCACTACCGGGCGGATTAAGAATTTAAGAGGGGAAAACTGATCAAACGGCCAGTGGAAATTTACCTTAATGGCCGTGGGTGGCGGCGGCTTCTGTTGCTCCATCTTGCAGTCTCCTGTGTCCAGGAGCCTGCTCTTACTATTCACTGCCTCGTGGGCTTTCAGTAGGTGTTTCCTTGGGGCCCTCATTGTCTGTCTGTCGCGGACTCAACACTGAAATGTCGCGCAGACGCAACGCCAACGTGCAAACGAAAAGGAGCACTAACTCGCGATCGCGGGTTCACTAAACTGAGCCATTCATGGTGCACCCAAGTTCACTGTGCTGCGCCTGCGCAATTTGTAAGGCGTTTACGCGGCCAAGCCTTGCCACAAATTGAGAGTCCTTTGCATATATTGGTGTCACGATCCGGGCGACCGAGAGTTCGCGTAGGAGGAGCAGGCGAATATGATCGGCTCTGCGTCACGCGAGCGACTGAAAGATCACTTGACGCTGGTGTTGGTGGCAAGCGGATGGCGCAGATGCTTGAAGTACTGCTGCTGCTGCTGGTGCTGATTTCGCCTCGGCCACAGCTGCTGCTGCCGCCGCAGCCGAGAACACAACAAGAGCAGCAGCAGCCGCAGCAGCAGCAACATCGAGCAGCAGCAGAAACAGCAACAGTAAGAGCAACATTGGCACACACAATGTACAAGACAAGGAAGGGCGCTGTCACTGTCAAACTCGGCACAGAGAGAAAAACTTTGATAAATGAGGATTTCAAAACTTAAAAGATATTAATATCAAGTAAGGATATTAATCAGCAAGTTTTTAACTATATTCTGCCAAAGAAAGTAACTCTAAAAAATTAACACATTTTATTTAGTAAACATCCAAGATGAAATCCAAGTTTCTGTGTAGATTTTTCGCTGCTCTGCAGCAGCAGGCCCATCTGCAAGAGCCAAGATTCGATATTCAGATGGTGTGTGTCGCTTATAATACCCTAATGAATTATGATTACAGTTTAATGAAAAATGGGCTGAAATAATTACGGGGGCCTCTCTGCCTCTCGCTGATTGCCCGAACGGAGAGCTTTCTGGACTGGCTCTGGTCGGGGAACAACAGTCACTCACTCGCTGCTCTTAATTACAACAACTGTACAAACACTAATGAGAACATTGAATGGATTTAACAATTCGCGGCTCAGCATGGCAACTCGTCGTAGGCCTGGTGTTTGCCTGTTCCACATACACGATCGGCTGCGGCGGCGGCCCTTCCTTCAAGTGCCTCGAGTGTTACCTCCGCCACATGCGAAAAACAAAGGCCCATGGCAATCATAGAGGGCTAACAACATACATGACATTCCCCCGGGGTTGGATGGGGGGCATTTCAGACCCTTTTCAGCCTTTTCAGCCGGTACGATGGGTACTTATTAACGCTTCATTAAATTTCCGTTTGCGCCCACTAAGCAAATGCGATTCGACAGCCGCCAAGTTCGGGCCCAGCAGAGGGTTTGTTAGGATGCCAAAAAATACAGAAACTGGTTTTCCAGAACCTGAGAGAGCTCGCTGGCCAGCAGCAATCGCACCAGATAAGATCTAAGTTAATTGAGACTGGCAAGTGCCCTGCTCGAAGAACTTTGTTTTCTTTTCGGCCAAAAACGTTGAACCGGAACTGTGAGGCCCACGATGATTAGGAATTTGCCCAAGCTATTTGTTACTGGCCAGCGAAAGGATCAGATAAGGCCCGAATGCTAATTGCCAAATTATTTAAATTGTTGATAAGCAATAACATCCCGAACTAATTAAGCCTAAATGAAGCCCGGTCGGATCGGATTTGGGATAGATTCTCATGTAGGGTATCTGCCAGTGGGCGCTCGCTTATCCCTTTCGCTTCGAGCAGCTGTGAAAAGCCGCTGATTAATACCGCCGAGGGAGACACTTCTGATTGCGGCCCGCAAAAGAAATCAACAAAATATAAACCATAAAAATTAATAAATTTTTCGAATTATATTATTACGCACCAGAGACAAAAAGCACGCCATAAAGACAATGAATTGAACCGAAAACAAAGCGGGCGAAAAAAATCGAAAAAGAGACAAAACTCCGCCAAGTTCATGGCGATGCCGATGTCGATGTCGATGGCAGTTGTCAGTTGGCCATTGAAAGCCGGGACTGGAGCTTGGGGCTTTTGGATTTTTGGCCAGTTGGGTTGGGTTTGGAGTCGGAGGCTGCCCTGGTGGACTGGTGGACTGTTCAATCCATCAAAAGAGATTATATTCATTAACTAGGCAAGCGGCCGGCAACAAGAGCATTGGGTCAATGGCGTTGATGGCCACTGTACTGCTGGAATTTCTTAATTTTCTTGACAGTTCTCATCAAAATGTGTTGAAATTGCTATTATTATTTGTATCTGTGTCTGTTTCGGAATTTTACAAGAATCATCTAGCAGTGACGAGACACAATTCCCGGTATTCGATTCCCCGGGATCTGTGGACTCCATTAAAACGCCGTTTTTATTTCTGGCAATTAGACGCCATCAAAATTAACGCCAGCCTCTGAGTTTTTTGGCAGCATCTGCTCGGATAGTCAGCGTCTAACGCACTTGACATTCAAATTATGAGAGTTTCGGACCAGCTCGGACATCCCTCCGTTGGGTGGCCTTGTGGCTATCGTTACATATAGAGAATATATCCCCAGCATACAGATTCGCGCAGCTGTTGGATATTCTGTAGCAATTAGTTTGTTTTCTCTTTGACATGTTTACAAGCGCCCCACGCGTTTGGCCCAGTCTAGACTCTAGACTCGCCCCTCGTCCAGATGGTTTCGCTCACAGGCGTAAAAAACGATCGGGCCCTAAAAGATTTGTAAATATGTGTACGCTGGCAAAGGGCAGAGGTCTCATCGGCTTCCGGGAGCCCCGTGAAGATGCCCCCCAGCTGCTGATCTCGCTTTTACAGCCTGACCTCGGCGACAAATGAGGAAATGATTTTATAAAAACTGAAAACTCTACGAAAATGTATTATTAATGGGGACACAAACTGAAATTTGATTGCTGGCGAGTCGCGACAAAGGCAAGGCAATTATTGCTTTAATTTTAATTGCACGCCGTTTAGCTCGAAAAAGGAGCGATCGAGCTGAATTCGAGATCTTCATGCAAATTTGGAATGGAGCCACTTGGCTTTTATCTGTCTATCGCCATAGCGATTCGTCTCCGCTACCAATTTGGTAGCTTGCTCGCAAGTGGGCTAAACCAGTGCAGTCGAAGGCTTTGTTTCATTTTCAGATAAGGCGTTTTCTACGGACACGAATTAATATTTATGAAAATATTAATAATTATTCGGTTTCGCACAAGTGCTGTGTTGCGTTCTATTTGGCATCCAACGAGATCCACTCGAGGTTGATGTACTTGAGCAGCGGTGAATGTACACAATATCATGTAGGTCTTGTTAGGCAAGCAGACCCACATACGCGAACTTAGTCGCAGACGAAGCTGTTTTCTTAGTGGGTAGTGCCACGGTTTCGCAGGTAACAAGTAACTAGTTGGCCACTCTTGGTAGCAAGGTGTGCCACACCACCGCCACAGCCGTGTGTGTGCACAGCTCTCGACAACGCACATCTTCTCGGAGCCGATCCATCGATTGTATTGGCAATCAGCGATCGATCGATCGTTCGATCGATTTGAGTTGCGAAATCAATGGCTCGCACTATCCATACAAATGCAAAGGGGTTCGAGCGTATTTAACGGCCTGACATTTGCTATTTTACGGCGTTCATTAACCGCCCGTATTTATGACCCCCAATTCCAGTCACCAGCCCATAGACCACGTTCTTATTCTAATTTGGCATAGGTCTCTGCCATCAATCTACTTAGCATGGCCAGATCGATGGCCGATTCGATTGTCACGCTCGGCATGACAAATTGAACAAGAGTTCATTTGTGGGTGGACATTGGGCTACAAATACATACTCATGCAGGCTCTTTTCTTTTATTTTCACTCAGCCAAACGGGTTCTGGTGCTGGTGCCCTGGGCCAGCGATCTGACCCAATTTCCTTGACACATGCCTGGCAGGTTTACAAACAAAAACTGTTACGGTTAACAATAATTAATTCTGCTTCTCCGCGGTCCAGCGGGGCGTTGGCAGTTCTCATTATTCGCCCCTCGACTGTTTCTCCTATTCCCGCCGCCACATATCGGCTGTTGCCTATTGCTATTGCCGATTTCATTAGGCCATAATTGAGTTTAGTTGTCAGTTTGTCGGTGGCGCCCCGGGGCCAAAAGCTGGGCAAACCAACTGGGGACCCAAGTTTCGGCGCTAAAGAGCAACATCAGCTTGCGGCCACGTTCATTGAGAATTGCGGATGGAGGATGGCGAACTGTGGATTGTGAATTGTGAATCGAGAGTTGAGAATAGAGAATAGAGAACCTAAGCGACGCAAGTTCCCACGCCTCGAATTGTTCACGCACGCCTCAGTATTTGGAAACAAAAAACAGCTTTAGAGACTCGAGCCTCGATTATGGAATACCTGTTATATAGACTAAGACCTCTCCATTTTTATAGGCTCACATTTCACTGCATACTTAAGGTGGGCAAGGATCTTACTAAGGATATTTGTGATAAATGCAATAAAGTTTAGGAAGACTTAATAGTTAATTGCGTTATTTAATTCCCTCTAAATTTCCTTTAGATATTTATATGCTTAAAACTGGGTCCAAGGATAATTATCGATCCAAACAGCTGCAATATATCTGCATTAGTCGCACGCTTTCGCCTTCCATTGCGATTATTGTTATTGCAGCGGCTATTGATGCAAATCGCTTTGGCGGCCAGCAGCAGGCTCCATGAATTATGAATTCCGAAATGTTTACGAGGAACAGATGCGTTGAGGCGGCCTGCAGGCAGATAGCCAAACGGGAGCAACAGGCTCCGGGCCTGGCCAATAACATAATCGTAACCATAATCATAATAAACACATCCGATCGGCGGCCAGCACGTGTGCGTGCCTCCGTTTGGCCTGATATTTCTTGCTGTGTGGTAATGACCCAAATTTCGGTGCTGTGTGCGCTAAATACGCCTAATGGTCGTTTAATTATTGAGCGACAGACAGCGACAGCCGTCGCCGCACAAGCGGCAGCATAAATACGACTAATTGTACAATAACAAGGCAAGGCGGCAAGGCGGCATAGAGTGCGTACTCTTGTGTTGGCCAAAGCCGAAGCGACTAATTCGCCAGCGAAATCAATCGGAATTATGCAGTAAATGTTTTTCTCAACCCCTGCCGCCACCATCGGCGACGCCACCTAGCGGCAGTTGCGGCCATCACTACCGACCCAGTGGCATTCGAACAACGGCTGAAGTTGTAGCGAACGCGAACACACTGTAATTTGTTTATATTGTACGGCAATTAACACGCCTGCTTTGCCCAAAATTTGTGGCAATTGTCTGGAGTGCTAAAATTAATAAGGGTGCTTAGGCTTTCCAGTTTATTTTTACGCTCATTTGACACTTTTGACGAGGCGCTATCTTTACGGCCGAAGGCAATGGCTTTGTCCGCCGATCGGCAGGCGAATAATGCCTCTGGCCGTATACACACATCACTTGGCAACTGTTTGGACTTCCACTTCCTTCCAGCCAAGCGAATATATTAGGTTAATCCGCACAAAATCGATCGAAGCTATTTGGATATTTGGATATTTTGATATTTGGCAGCTAGCATCGCAGCGCTCATGTTCCTATTTGCGTAAATACGAAATTTCATGTTCCATTAATATGTGCATTTTATATAAAAGCCTCTGCACACAGACAAATGTGGGTGTTAAGAATATATTCGTTTCAACATGCGGGTAAGTGCACTTGCGTAAATAATAAATAGAGCGGGCCAAGTTCACTCAGTACATGTTAAATGTTCGAAACGAAATGCTGAAAACGGAGCACCAATCAAGCAATTAATCAAGCATTTTTCTAAGGAACGAAAGTGATACAATGCGAAGCGTATAAGGGGTTGCGGAGTGTTATTAATTCTACCCGCCTTCAGAGCAAGATTCTTATCAAAGTTCAGCCAAAAATAGCCGGCATAAGTCTTGTTAATTTGTGCCTAATATTGAAATAAAAAGTATGTTTGTTCCCGCGAGCGGAACAGCTGAGCCCAGAGCCCAGCGCCAACGTGCCGCTTCTCAGGGAGCGGGAGCTCAGCTCACCGGCAATGTGTAGTAGGAGATAAGGGAGCTGAACCGCGCTCTTTGCTATCAGCTATCAGCATTAATTAGCAAATGCTCCGCGGATCGTTTGCAGATCACATCGATCGCCGGCATAATGTTTGGTCACTCACACCGAAGCGTATGCGAGCAAGGGAAAAAAAATCACACAGTATAAGCTATTATATTTCTATATACTTATTTAAGTAGCCAAGTAATTAAAGGTGTTTATGATTAATAATATTGTGCTTTTTGTTGAGTTCACTTACAGATAATGATATGTTTCATTGCGAAATTAAACAAGATTAATTTAATATTTAAGGTAAATTAAGACGAACTCTAAGGGAGATATTAAGTTGAAGTATATTCATTTCTCGCTCTGTAATCATACGCCCTGTAAGCCGCCGCCTCTGAAGTAGCTGCCTGGCTCCACATAGGTGTTTTTCTCTTGCTAAACAATTGGGTAAACATGAAATTTAGCGTGACGTGCAGTTCTGTCACTGCAAATTAACACCTATCTATAGCCTAGGTTCGGCTAGGGTTCTGTTACGTCGCCACCCAGCACGTGTGTGTTGGCCTGCGTAAGATAAGCTGGCGCCACGCTTCCAGATTATCCAGCTTTAATAAAGCATTAAGATGCAGTAGTTGCATGGTAAATATTTACTCGCACAGATTGATATAGTGCGAGGCAAGTTGGCTTCTCTGATTGTTACAAAGTACAAAAAGTGCAAACATAAACAATTATTATGTGTATTACCTTGCAGATCACCCTGACGCTATCACCAGGGCTTTAATAAATCTGATTCAATGTTAGCAGGCGGAAATATTTGACCAGAGCGGCGAGCGAAATGTAAATAAATAATAAATAAAACAGGTCGATTTATTAATGACTTCGAATCGATTTTCTATGCAAATCGCAATGGGGTTTTGTTTTAGGTTTGCCGCTAAGTTGGCGAAACCGTTAAGCAAATGCCCTGCGGCCGCGATGGCAGATATTCGATTTCACCAAACGGAGGGCGTGTGGCAATAATGCGATTATGGGATGTATTTATAGATGTCCAGGTATCGCCAGGGGTTCCCAGAAGAACGCCAACGGGATTGGTTTTGAGTTTTTCGGTTTCCGTTGAATTGCGCGTGGGGGCGCTTTCGGGCAGGATAACCCACAGGGCGTATACTTGATGCGCCATCAAAGAGCGACATCACTTGTCCCATAAATCATGCCACCCAACCGAAAGAGTATATATAAATAACACCCCGCATAGAAGAGCTAATTCCGGGGAATCGAAACAATCGAGACAAAGGAACGGCAGACACACACATCCCCATTCCGGGGCTCCTTGAAATATTAATAAAGAAAACGGCAACCGGAGAACGATAATAAAACAATAACAGCCATTAGGGAACCTTCTTTTTGTATTTAGATCGCGGACTGCGCTCGGCTTATGCTGCACCCATCCCCATTCCATCCCAATTCTATCTCCATCCGCGCCGATGATAAAGCGATGATGCCCCAAGGTTTCCAAATTGCTTTCAAATAAAAGCCGGGCCCGTCGGCCCAGCTAAACCACTTCTGACTTCTGAATTCCGATTCCGATTCCGAGGAGTTTAGCATATGAATAAAGACGCACCGCCCCAAAGAGTCCGTCCACGAGGCGTCTCTCGTCTCGGAGCCCGTCTGGGGCCCAAAATTGATATGCAAAGCGACAGTATCGATAATGCGGCGATGATCCCAGCACTGGCTGCTGCCTTGACCGTGAAGATGGGAGCGATGATGCCACCAGCAGCGGGGCAATAATTAAAAGAGTGTCGTTAAAAATAAAATATAATGGACTTATGTAAAGTGGTGTTACACGCTCCGGCTCGAAATGGTCGCGGACGCGATAAGACGGCTCACAACAAATGACAGCAAATAAATAAAAAATCATTAAGATAGGCTCGTTCAGGTAAGTCGGGTCGGACCCGTCTAAACACCAAATAAAGCATTGAAACAGACCCGGCCGGCCCATGGGCGGTTCTGGCGTTTGATGTAAGCCTGACGACTATGCATAGATGGAGTTAGTTTAACAAATTTTTATTCACCAAAAAATATATAGAAATAATTTGTTGATAAATTCATTCACGGCAGAGACACACAAGATACAAATCGAGAGAAGAAATCACCCGAATGTGAAGAAAAATTGGACAGATAATTATTAAAGGTGTTTTCGCCTTGAGTGGCTTAGCTCGGCTGCCGGGGATGGACACTGGCCACCAATTATGCTAATACCCCGACGAAAAAGGCCGCTAAAATCCATATTTAAATTATTAACACAGAAACCCCGGCTGGGCCAATACCGAATTCGGTGTCCAAAAGCCGCATCTAGCCAGATTGAACATGTTTAACATTAATCTTGACTGATAAATTAAAAAGGAATTAATTAAAATGAGCAATCACTTGTCAGGTATGGAGGCCTTTAATGCTTTCCGGGGAATACCCTTTCTTAAATATTTTAAAGAATATTTTAGGGCATAGGTTGAGCTATAAATATATTTTTTCTAAGATATTCCTTGGTTATTATTATTTATTTAGTGCCAAAAGAGTATCCCTGCTTCGACTTGATACCCCTCAATTAATCTCCCACTTTTTATAAGCACTTTTTCATCATTTTGACAGTTTTCTTAAGCTAGAAAATGAGTAGTTGAGTCTCAGGTCTTCGGGGAACGTGGGTGGGGATGCGGGCCTTCGGAGAAGTGTCAGCATGCAGATCACGTAAATATCTCTTGCCGAAAAAATATAAATTAAATTCAAAATAGCCCACTGTGAACCCCGAAAGCATAAGCGCACAGCACCCTAAAGTCACGCCCCGGCATCACACTTGAAATGATTTTGGTTTATTTCTGGCCTTTTTACTTGAAATTATTCTGCGGCTTTTGGTTATTGTCTCGCGCCTCTTTTTGTTCTCCGACGGGACGGGGCATTATTATTCTGGCAAATTATCTGTCACCCCGTCTCCACCCGAAGGGCTGTAGGGCCACGCCCTCCTAATTTGCATACAAATCGGCATACGGAATGGCATTGTATATGGGCAATATATCGTCTCCATTTGGAGGGAGACGAGCAGAATAATTCACGATCATTACACGTAGCCTTCGGTAGGATTTACAGGGTCTTCGGGGTCCATCATCGTCTAGTTCCAAGAGTGATTACTCACCCCCTAATTCGTCAACACCCACATTTGGAGTGGTATTTCGTTGAGATCGGTAAAAACTGTTGGCGACTGACAAATGTTCAATTTCAGACTGGTGTACATTTCGTTCGTTTTCTTCTCTTATTATTATTTTTCTCATTTTTAATGTCAATGAACGCTGAAAATTTTCTTCATTTTTATTTAAAGTAGACGAAATAAATTGAAGACAAAATACAGCAACAGCAACAAGAAATAAGACGAGAAACCAAGGGGACAGAGAAACACGCGCAAAGCGACGACGTACGACTCAAAAAGAAAAAAAAACGAAACAAAACAAAACAATAACAAAAAAAAATAACACAGCAAAAAAAATAAATATTCAAATTCTACACATTGTGCAAATTTCATCGTCGAAATACAAATTGGACTGGGCAGTCCTAATACACCGAGCACTGAACGTTACTTACAGCAAGTATCCCATGACCCGCCGGATCCCAGGCGCCACATGAAAAATTAGAAAATCTATTTTCAACCGCGGCAACCACTGCACGGCGAGCACAACCGAAGATGTCACAATTTTTTCAGCGAATACCCGAAAACTGGCCAGTGCCTCAGCATATAGACAGCGTCAGCGAAACTCATCCATCGTATCCCAAGGGGGGTTACGATGCACATGGGTCGTTATCAGCTCTGGTCGAGCTTACCGACTTCCTAATACGCACCCAACCCTGGGTATTCATGAACTCCGGGTTCGTGTTGTTTTTCAAATTTTACACTGTTCCGCCCGACGGACGTTGATAAAATTCTAATAGCCTGTAAGTCCCGCAGGCCATATTTGTAGTTGTCACGTCCCGACGGGCTAATTTTTACACCTTGTTTGAGGTATTGTAAAACACTAATCGGTCATTTCCACCCGCCTCGGGTAATTGCAGTTTCGCAATGGCATTTCCCTAATGCGAGCTTCGAAATGTGTTGCATTTGCATGTGAATTCTGGCTACTCGGACTATTCTGACTAATGGGGGAATAGAGCAGGGGCGTCTGTCTCCACAGTGAGTCAGGCTTGAATTATTCAATAAGATATCAATTTGGCAGGCAGCATATTATATTTAATATTAGGCAATTAAATTATTTCAAAAGAGAAAATACTTTTTAAGGTTGCCACAGAAATCGTTGTAGATTTGAAATTAATCAAAAATGCTGTCGAAAAGTATGCTATATAATTATAGACATAAGAAAAAGCATATTTTCTATGAATTTGTAATCTCAAATATTTTAAAGCATACTTTTAGACGCATCTTAAATTACTTTAAAATCCATAGCAACTCCGGTGGCATCATCGATAACTTATTTTATATGATTTGCTGCTTCAAAGAAAAAAATTGTTTAACCATTACAAAAACTAAAGAATTATGCTTGATAAAACAACCGATATAAATCAGAAATCTAAAAAAAATCGCCGGAAATCTAAAATCAATTAAATAAACCAAAAAGTATACTACCAAATTAAACACAATATAAGAATTTTTGACCTAAATTCTTTATTAAATACTTTTGGCTGCTTTCAAATCCCAAGCAATTTTTTGTACAATTTGTACAATCATAAGGCAGGGTATTCCACTGTCGAGGCCCCCTTTCTCGTTTCTTTTTGGATAGCACCTTATGTTAAATCTCGATCGCTTTTATTTTATGTTTATCAGGCTGCCACTTTCGGCTAGGTCTACTTGGCCCACAGATAAGGGGAGAGATAAATCTGTTAGACATTAAATGCAGCAACAACTTCGCCGAAAAGTGTTGCGGCACAGCAGCCGATAAGGGATAGCGGAAACACATGTCCCCAAAAATATCAGCAGTGCCGGGATCTCAGCCCCTCAGCCTCTTCTCCTGACGCAAATGGAGGCAGTGACTCAGCGCCGGCAACTCGAACCGTTTGAAGCACCTTTGATGGGTACAAGTGCAAGTGGTTACAACGTGTTAGGTGGTGCAAGCTGCAGTCTCCACCAGGCCATTGAGCGGGCCAGTCGCTCGGCCATCGAGATTGTGGCTGCGAATTTGCCTTTCCGTTGCCGGGACTGTGCAGTGAAGCGTGTAAATTCAAATGCGGCGGCCACCGCGTCGTCGCTTTCTTTGTGTCCCAGCGGTATTTAATCAAAATCGAAAAGAGAGGCAGAAAAGCGACAGAAAATAAAATAAAACCGAAACAATGTGGCTACAAAAACGAGACGAGCACACCAAAATATATCGACAAATCAACCGAAATTATAAAAGAAAGGCCAGAACTCGACACATCGATGTGGAATCAATGCAATAAATTAACTCGAATTTGGTTTTCGCTTCGCCAGCCGATTTCGATAAAACAAAAAGAGAGGAAAGAGCATAAAAAAAAACTAAAAAAAATAAATGAAATATCGTAAAACAAAGGCTGGCCCAGCGGCAAACGTTGAGAATCCCTGGTCTCCACATAACACCACAAAGGGCGAGCCGGAAGGATGGGGACCACCTACCTGTCTATCCAGCAGCGGGCCCTGGCTTATGAAGTCCTTCTTGGGCGAGTAGAGCTCCGGCGGCGGCCCTTTGAAGGAGTACCTTAGGCGGTCGTCAAGGTCGTCCGTCACAGCCGTGGCTCCTCGCAGGCAGCACTCCTCGTGGGATATATCCTCCTCATCGAATCCTGGCGAATCACAGACGGTGGTGCTGCTCGTCCGGCTGCTGTGACCGGAAGTCGTGGAGCGGAGCGTGGCGCTGGCATACGAAGCGGAGGCAGAGGCGGTGGCTGATTCGTGGTCCAGCAGGTGATGGCACTCGGCCTCCGCCGAGGCCGACGTTTCCGCGGGACCGGCATCCGTCCGGGACATGGTTCCAGGCCCGAGTCGGAGTCTGATGCCGATGCCGATGCCAATACCAATACCAAATCAGCTGTGGCACGTGCAAAAATGCGCGCGAAATCGGAGCACAATCCCCACTCTTTATACGTATTTATATATATATTTATAGCGGCAGCGCTGGCGTAGACTGTGCCTCTGCGTGCTGTGTACGCTGGCTGTGGCTCTTTGGCTTTGCTTATTTTGTTAATTGAAATGCGACGGTCTCGTTCCGTTCGCCGCACCCGCCGAAAAATGAGACACACGCTCGTGGCAGAGAGTATCAGAGCATCTGGGCTGGCATATATGCTGCGATTAGCGATTAGCTTAGATAAACTACTTTACGCGACTTTACTTTGACTTTACTACTGCGGCGATTGTACGGTCTCATGATGAATCTTTTTGCCGAATCACAGAATTCGTGGGGCCAATGCTAAGCCACCTCGAACACACTTCGCGGTTAAATGCATTCACTTTCCAGCTGCACCATTAACTTGGTCACCTCTGGCATTCTGGGCCGGCTTTCTTTTTGGCAGTGGCAGTGACAACGACAACAGTAACAGTAGTAGCGGTGGCTCTGGCTCTTTTTGCTGGCTTCTGGCGGCGAAGGTTGCCATGTCAGGTTAACGCGCGGATCGTTACGAGTTACTGCAGAACTGCGGTCATTCTGGGACTACGGGGGGACAGGAAGCACGCCGCGTGGGTTCTAAGTCGGGATCGGGATCGAAATCGAATTCGGAGTTTATTGCTGGCCAAAAATTGCCAAATTGCCGCGCGCGCAAACAAACAGACGAGAATGTGTAGAGACTGACCAAGAAGTGCTTCGGGCCAGACAGCGTGTATCTACATGTGGCGGTGTTCGGTTCGGCTCGCTCGAGTTCCCGCTGCGGACTGCCGCCGCCTTTCGGCGATCGGCACTTGGAAGCGGCAGCTCGCGCCAAGCGGAACGCTGCACAGAGCAGCAGCGAGCTCTCTCGCCGCCAGCTGATGGGCCGTGTGGGCAGGCACCTCGCACAGACACTGCCCGCTGTCAGCTCCCGGGCAGAAGGCTCCGGTCAGCCAGGATGAACCCCAGACCACACAGCCCCAGGCCACTCATGTCCACCAAGTAGTTCCAAGCGATCCAAGCCGATCTGATCCGAGAGCGCAAAGAGCGACGCAGAGAGCGATCTTTGGGCAGAGGCAGAGCGAGGCAAAGCTTTAAAGCGCTGCTTAAAAAAGAGCAGAGTTCTCTCTTAGCTTCCCCACGCTTCAGCCCATCTTTTGTTATTCGAGATTCGTATTTATAGAGTTCCCCGGCAAAAGTTATGTGAGATTCTAAAAGAACTTGGGCATAAAAGTTATTTCACACTTTCGCTTTTTCGCCTTTCAGTTACCACTTACCGCTTTTTTTACGTTTATCTACAATGAGAGCGTAAGTCCATAAAATGGAACAATTATATTCTACAGGAGGAATATTTAACCGTCTTTCTATACCCTAGCAGAGGGCATTATTATTTTATTAGGACATTTGCAACTAATATTCATATATTTTTAGCCAACATCAACAGCCCAGTCGATTTATGGCTAAAGGATCTGCAAAATTAATAGGAAAGTCGTCCCTTTTTTATTTTCAACACATAATCATAAAATTCAAGGTGTATTAATTTTTTAAGATTCTGTTGCCACAGTTTCCTGTGAAAGGAAAATCTATAATTTATGTATGGCAAGAAAATGTGGGTTTTATATGAAAATGTATTTGAACAGTTCACGAAATACACGTCAACTGCTATTTTTTAGTAAGCTTAAATTGCAAACTAAAAGGATATACTAGATTTGTCATCCCTTCTGGTATATGTCGTGAAAATTACACAATTTTCTCCCCTCCTTAAACTATCCTAAGTCCTAAATAATTAAATGCCTCAGGTGTACCCTATGACAAATCTAAGTCTAATCGGTGACAAGAGAGAGAAATTAATTTTATTTGACTTCTTAAATATAACTTTATAAAAGTCATAATTTTTGTGGTCCCTGGTTTTCGCACATGTGTAGTTCGGACTTAGCGAGGTTCTACAACCTCAAGAGATTATGTACGAGGCACTAACTTTAATCAAAAGATAAGATTGGTCTAACCTAGTAACAGATTTCGCATCCGTACGCAAGGTTGGTCCAGATTGCAGACTAGCCAGTATTAAAAATTAATCGCCTTTGAGTACAATTGTACCTTAAGTAGCTGGGATTTTTATTAATTAATTAATATAACGTTTTAGTGAATCAATAAAAAGGTTTAAAGAAAATATTACAATAATTAATACGCGAAATCTTAACTCCTGTAGGTTTTAATTCTGACTTAATAATATCAATGGTTTATTGACGAAGATATATCCATAGTTTATAAAAGGCTTTGCAGTAATAAATATCCATTAATATATATTCCCATAAAAACTGGCATCCTTTGACGGGGTTTGTTTTTTAAAGAATAATTCCTGGAACATGGTTACATCATTTATGATGATGGGGTGATGACTCTCTTCACTTAAAAAATAACAAACAAAAGGGAACTGTGACGTACTTAATGATAAGCTGGATCAACTTTTTAAGAGTGACTAAGTATAAACAAAATTTGATAGACAAGAGAGTTGCAGGTTTGGATCCATTCAACCATTAAAGTAGTCAGGGCGACATCTGCTGGATCCCGGGCAATGTGGGTCAAGATCAATCTACGGATCGCGTCAGTGGACGAAAATAATTGCGAACCGCCGCTCGCTCCATTACTCGAGAACGCCGAGAACTCTTCCACATAAAAATGTCTTCTATGGCGAATTACCATATGTAGCAATTGACCCTATTGTATACTAAATATTTTCTTTAATCAAACGCAGCAATAAGAATTAATCAATTAAAAGACGAGAGCTCGTTTGCCAAATTAAAATATAGTTGGAAATTAAAAATCCATTTCGCCAGTCGTCGGCCTCGGCGGCGGCCAGAAATGAAACAGAAAACTCAGAAACATTCTCAGATATGATGTATGTGCGGGATGGCAATGGGTGTTGCCTAGGCCTCCTCCGGCTAATGAAAAGCAGCAGCTCCAGCGGAGAGATTCCGGGAAGAACGCTCGCCCCATGGGGCGTTGCATTGAGGCACCAACTATGCGATCTGCAACGCTTGTTTTGTAATCAAAAGCAAACTGCCAGCGCGTGGCATAAAACAGCAGCCAAAATAACAAAAATCTTGCGAAACAACCATAAAAGTGAGGAGGCAAGCAGGCTAGGCCATGATGGTTTTCTTCAGGCCGACCCAGCCATGCCCTGCCTATCAGGTGCTCTTAGATACATATTTGTAAGAGTTCAATTATAAACTACCAATTAATTATTAATTCCAGCAAATCCTTATTTAATCCATAATCCCATAGAAAATCATGCGGCCTGAATTAGGCGATATTGCTTAAAGAGTCGCCGCTGCCTTTCAGATGTTAATGATCAAACGCACTCGAGGCGAGGCGGAAGCCACTGCTGCTGACCACAATGTATCTATCTGTCTATCTATTCCAGATACAGATACAGATACACATAGACATCGCATGGTATCATCTTAATAATTAACGCATTTAGATCATTAGGCAGCCGGCAGCACGCGCTCTGCTCGGTCGTAGTAAATGTCTAGCAGTAAATGCCAAAGTGGCACCATGGGATCCCCAGAGACCCCGAGACTCCGATTCGGATCAGTATCGCAGTTTAAGGTGTGAGTGTGTTACAAGTGTGCATGTGCAATTTCGATCGAGGCAGCTATGAAGGGCCCTAGACTCCGGATCGATCTCGTATCGATTCTCGCATATCTTCAAAAGCCAACTGCTCGCTGTCAGACCCGCAGTCTGTTTATCCGTCCGTGCGTCCAACACGCGCAGGCCTCTTAGTCAATTGCGTCCGTCGATATACACTATATGGAGAGCATATAGTATATATAGTTTGGGGTGAGTGTGCTGGGTGCGTGAACGGCTCAGCTCAGTCCCAATCAGTCACCCACACACTCGCTCGATTGATAAATATTGATCCTGATTGAATGATGGAAGGCTTGCGAAAGCCCAAGACAGGCACTCGGCCACTCGGATCCACTGCTGGAATTATTGAGAGCTCAGGTTTTTAAGTTCCCCTGACAGCTGCTCAATCAAATCGAATCAAAAATGTGGGCTAACTAAACACAAACCTTTTTTAAAGAGCCCCCCCAATTCCGTGGATCGAATGGTGATGTCTGAATTCTGGAAATTCGCAAAAATCAAACTCAATTACTTGCGCTGTCAATCAGCGGCAGGAGGAATCGGAATAGGAATCGGAATCGGGCGAGAGACATGCGTAAGAAGCGTTCCGCTCTACTCCCATAGGCGGCGTATCTCCAAGATACATTTCACTTAACTGTATGGCATATATCATCCATTCAACTACAGCATAGAGCCGCCAGCCAGCGGCCAGCAGCAGCGTCTATGACAGCGCAGATGGCGATGCTGATGGTGATGCTGATCTAGATGGGAATCGGGGATGGCTGCGGAGATGGGGATCTCTGGGAGCTCCGACGTGCGTTGACCCTGAGACTAGCCCCACGCCCACGCAACGCGCAAAATATAAACTAATAGTGGTTTATATATAGATGCACAGCGGAAAAAGACCGTCTAAAACAAGACACAATTCATGTTTTTCAGACTGTTTACATTTTAATATGTTACTTCATGCCGAAAAAAGAAATTAAACTTTCGCCTTGACCAATTTTGATATTAGGGGATAAATTCAACATATGCTGTTTGGAAAGAGTTCTATAGTTTTCATAGTATTACTCACCTCATTTCATATAAAATGCTGCTAGTAATAGGCACTCTTTGGGCTCAGTGTCTTTCTATTCCCTGAGATGGAGACCGAATGGCGAACGGGCATGCAAATCGTATCCACTAGGCTTGCAAATATTTATGGGTATCATGTGGAAAATACTTGAATTGAGATGAAATTAAAAACATTTTAAATGTAGAAGAGGGCGAGTACAATGGGAGGCAGCACCGCTCTCTCGCCATAAAAGATGAGTGCCCGCTGAAAGGCAAGATCATAAAGATCGACTACGAATTCAAGTACATACGCATGCATAATTCCATTTTTATCGGAAGCCATCCTGAGAACCCTCTTTGAACTGCCGGCTAGCCGGAGAAAGATATTAGACATTTGCAGATGGTTCCAGGTTACCGATCCCCGACTAAACCGCTTCAGCAAGTGGCATGGTGCAACGGCTCGGCTTTCTGTAATTTCAGTAATGTCAGTGCACTGGCCGGAGAGTCTTCAATTGAAAAATCGCACTTACCAGAGGCCATTCAATGGATATGAATTGGTTTTATATAAGGCCTCAACCCGAAACCCGGCCGCAGCATTGACAAATGAAAGAATGAAATGTATATTTCTTTCTGAATAATTCCTCCGTTCATTGATTCCGAAAACGTAATTGAATGCAGCCTTTAAGCTGTGACTGTGAATGCCCTGAGTGTGGGTATGGTGGGTATGGCGGGTATTGCTCGTATTATCCAGTATTAGAAGCTAAAATTTGTCGAAATCGCCGGGACAAGTTAGCATAATGCCATAATGCTCAACTTGAGCCGAAATAATGCTGATTCTGCGCGGCGTCAGCACTCTCTCCGATTGCACCGTCGACTTGAGCGGCTTACCGCTTACGGCATATGTTAATGCCTGATGTCGCATTTTGGATTTCTGATTTCTGATTTTAAATTTCTGATGGCCTGATCGTTGCGTTTTTGCTTTGTGTCTGAGCCTAGGCTTTAGTTACAGCCGAAAATGCATGGCAAAAAATATATTTGTAAAGGTTTCTGTTAAGATAAATAATATAATAAATTCTGTCTTAAATCTATAATTTTCTAAGTTGTATCGGGATATAAAAATGTAACCCTCATATTGTTGTTATTATTAATATTATTATACTCTCAAATTTCTGCACTTCTCCCAGTGTAAGCTCTCGATCTGGCGGCGATTGCAGCACACATTTGGCTGGGGCCAGCTGCTGCTCTCCTCCATCCCACTCGGAGCCAGTCTAAGCCGGCTGCACTGCAGCTGCCATGACGAGCCAAAGCGAGCGGTGTGAAGATCACCTGCCTGGTTCTGTGACGCCAGAAGGTGCCCCAGGAGGAGCCCAGCCAGCCACCTCTTGGCTCGCCTTGAACTCTTGACATTATTATTGGCGGCGCATTTTAATTACGCCGGCAGCATGGAAATGCTGACTTAGCCCAGACTTGGCCAGTTGGCCACTTGGCCGTCGGTTGCATAATGCATCGCTCAGGCAGGGAGCGGTACCGGAGATCGGAGGCGCGACTTCCCGTTTCGGTAGCGCCGGCAATTGTCTCGATGATTTACACACATACCGCGTTGGCAGCTATAAATTGCTAAATGGCCATTACAGAATTAATTACACGACTCACGGAGAGAAGCTGGAGCTCTGAACCTCTGGCTCGGCTGCACTGTCAGTCCTAATTGACCTTTTGAACAATCAGCACACGCCTAGAAAATGAATTATTATCTTGTAAATTGTCACGTATTAGCCGTGTAAGACCGATATGCAAAGCAGAACCAGAGCGATGTAACTTCCAAGATATTAAATTACATTGGACATGATCCAAGCGGGACAAAGTGTGTGAATAAAGTAAGTAAATTAGAGAAAACTCAACCCATGCTTGTAAGTAAGTAAACAACTTACCGAAAGACATCATTAATGTGATTTATTAACTGGTAATTTCCTGCTCACTCATTAAATCAGCAAGAATTGGAAATTAATCGTAAGGTTTTATCTAAACTATTATTAAATATGGACAGGCCATTTACTAGCCAGCTTTAGAATCAATAAGTGTTGAGTATTCGTGAGTTCTCTCATAATAATCAACATAAACATACCAGAATACAATTCCTTTTAGAAAGATAAATATAAAATTAATTTATTATGCAAATTTTTAGCATTAAAGTTTCGAATAAAAACTGCCAAATGGTCAATAAATTAATGGTTCGTTGACTGCTACTTGTTTTGTGTTATTTAATATGGACATTCTTGGCATGTGCATAAAGCCCTTACAAGCCAAAAATAATGCAAGAGCAAAGGAATGCCTTAAAATTTCGATTATTAAGGATTTCAATTCCGATTTCGTAGTGAGGTATCCCAACACCTTTTCCAACACTCAACCCACTGACTCAGTGGCACTTGTCAGGTGGAAAATATTCCTGCTTCGATTGGAAAGGCACCTACCCCCGTTTAGAGTCCGAAACCACCACCATGAGCGTATGGAGCGAGGGCATCAGTCTCCCTGGCAACATGGACACCAGTCCGCCAGAGCTTGAAAAACGTAAACAAAGACCCAAGAAGGCCTCCAAAAAGAAGTCCAAAAGTGCCAAGGAGAGCCAGCCAAAGCCGCCAATGGACGCGAAAGCCACTGCCAGTTACTTTAGCTTGAGTATCACGGGACAAATAGTGTCCGCCACATTTCCACTGGGTCCCGACAAGGAGTTCGTCTTCCTGCGCTACGAACTGGTGGCGGGTCCCGACTGGCAGCTGGCCTCCGGGCCCCAGCACGGCCTCACCCAGCTGGCCACGAACCAGAGCGGCTACTTCAATGAACCCATTGTCTTCAACATGCCCATCGAGGTGACCTACAGAAGCACCAGTCCCTTTGGCTGTGGGTAAAAGTGTATGAAATCAATAACCAATTTTTCTAATTCCTCTGTACCTTCAGGGCCCCAGATCCTGGTCAGCGTATTCGGACGCAGTGGCCTGGGGCGGGAGACTCTGCTGGGCTATGCCCACATCCACCTACCGGTGTTCGGTGGCCGTCGTCCTGCCGAGCAGATGGAGCAGCTGCAGGCCCCCATCCTCATGCCCAAGTGCCCCAACATGATGGCGGATGTGACCAGCTGGCTTCTGCGCCGCGAGCCGGAGCTGAAGGATCCGAAAGTGCTGCTGGACAACCTCAAGTGCAAGGGCCTGGCCATGGAGTCCTACGGCTGTCTGGACTTCCAGCTGTCCACCGTGATGCGTGGAGCCCGCAAGCTGGGCTACCATTGGCATGCCTGAGGTGGCATGGCCTCCATGAGTGTGTCAATAAAACGTGAATTCGGAGAGCGTTTGTCTTAATCTAATTGGCTGGCGGAGGGCTGGTGCTGGGTGGCTGCCTCAAACTTGACCTTGTCCTTGGCCCTTCGGCGGCTAAGACGGCTCGCGAATGACGTGCACTGCTCGTAATCCGACGCAGCAAATTTGCGGCAATCGAAAGCCCAAATCGAGTCCGGTAACTTACCTGGGATTGGCCAAGTGCCGGCTAATTGGATTAGGGCAATTAGTCTAAGACGGGCTGGACACAAGTGGCCATATAAAGACCTAGCCAGGGTTCCGCCGCAGGCAGTCAGTGTCAGCAGTGTCTATGCCTGCTATGGACAGCGAGTAGTGGCCCCAGCAGAGAGCAGAGATCAGAGCAGCCATCCGAGATCAGACGAAGCCACCACCGAAGCACTGCAGCAGCCATGATCAGCCTGAATCCTCCCAGCTACGCCTACATGCGCGATGGGCGCAACCTCAGTCTGGCGGAGAGTGTGCCCGCCGAGATCATGCACATGGTGGACCCCTACTGGTACCAGTGGCCCCCGCTGGAGCCCATGTGGTTCGGCATCATTGGCTTTGTTATCGCCATTCTCGGCACCATGTCGCTAACGGGTAACTTCATCGTGATGTACATCTTCACCTCGTCGAAGGGACTGCGCACGCCCTCCAACATGTTCGTGGTGAACCTGGCCTTCTCCGATTTCATGATGATGTTCACCATGTTCCCGCCGGTGGTCCTTAACGGCTTCTACGGCACCTGGATCATGGGCCCCTTCCTGTGCGAGCTTTACGGCATGTTCGGCTCACTCTTCGGCTGCGTCTCCATCTGGTCGATGACCCTGATCGCCTACGATCGCTACTGCGTCATCGTCAAGGGAATGGCCAGAAAGCCATTGACTGCCACGGCGGCGGTCCTGCGGCTCATGGTCGTCTGGACCATCTGCGGCGCCTGGGCCCTGATGCCACTCTTCGGCTGGAATCGATATGTGCCCGAGGGCAACATGACCGCCTGTGGCACCGATTACTTTGCCAAAGACTGGTGGAATCGGTCCTACATCATCGTCTACTCGCTGTGGGTCTATCTCACACCACTGCTGACCATCATCTTCTCTTACTGGCACATCATGAAGGTGGGAATAGGGGCCTCTTCCTACCGAGAATCCAGTGGAAGTACAGGATCTTTGATCTTCTCTTTCAGGCGGTGGCTGCCCACGAAAAGGCCATGCGGGAGCAAGCCAAGAAGATGAACGTGGCGTCGCTGCGCAACAGCGAGGCTGACAAGAGCAAGGCCATCGAGATCAAGCTGGCCAAGGTGGCACTGACCACCATCTCGCTGTGGTTCTTCGCCTGGACCCCGTACACCATCATCAACTATGCGGGCATCTTCGAGTCCATGCACCTGAGTCCGCTCAGCACCATCTGCGGATCCGTGTTTGCCAAGGCGAATGCGGTGTGCAATCCCATTGTTTATGGGTTGAGGTATGTGTTACCCTTTTATAGGATTTATTTATTCATTGGAAGGAAGAATTACGAGTCCCTATAATTAATGTATAAGGTATTAAGGGGTTTCTTTTCACATGAATCTCTTGATAAACCCATGAGAAAGTACGCTCAAACTCTGATCAACTCTCTGGAAACTCTGTGACTCCTCCTGCGGAGTTTCCAAGACATATGTATTCGAGCAGAAATCTCTGAAAATTTTCTTGACTCTGCAGCTCTTTCGTCAATCTTGGGGAATATATGTGACACCCCAGAAGCACTCGCTAATTTTAATTACAAAAATTGGCTTTTTGTCACGAAATGCATGATGACAGATATAAGGAATTTAGGCAAATTTGCCCGAGATTTCTTTAAAGCTCTCAAATTACAGATTTTCTGAGAAGCTGTTCTCAAGCGGAAATAATAATCACAATTTGTATACCGAATATGAAGTCATTTTTTCGATTAGCAAACTTTAAATATATTCTCTATCTATTCCTAAACAGCCACCCCAAGTACAAGCAGGTGCTCAGGGAGAAGATGCCGTGCCTGGCATGCGGCAAGGACGACTTCGCCTCGGACTCGAGAACTCAGGCCACGGCCGAGATCAGCGAGTCGCAGGCGTAAGCGGATCAGAGACGACGACTGCAGACGTATGGAACTGACAGCTCTAGATCTACTCAGACTCTCAACTATTTTGCAAGGACACCTCAACGAAAACCCAAAAAAAAAGATGGCAATTAAAAATGTAAAAAAAATACTGTGAAATTATAACTGCAATTGATACAAAATCAAAGCTAAAACGAGTTTATATTCTTAGACTTTATACAATTTGCGCTTTTATTGGAAAAAGAAAAACAAACATTTCAAACATTTCATCCATTTGCCAAAGCCAGGGGATCAGAGGAATAGTCGTGCGGAGTCAGTGTCCTTTTCGGTATCGGTGTCAACAGGAAGGTTGGAGGAGTTCTTAGCCATAGTAGGTCTGCAAACCGAGGTCTCTCAGGGTTCCATTGTTGCGTCTTTCGCGCAACTCCTGGGTAAAGAGGGCGCGTCCTTGCAGGAGGATAAAATCGATGAGTCTCCGGTCGGAACTTGTTTCCAATGCATCCGGATCACTGCGTTTGCGAAGGTAGTTGAAGCAGCAGGTCCTGGATGAAGGGGAAAGGAATAAACATGAAGGATCTGCTTAGTTTTCAAGGAACTTTGAGGAAACTCACCGAAAATGCTTGGTGCCGCAGGCGCTGGCACACTCCTTGCCGCAGGTGTCGCACTTGACGGCGTTGGAGCTGGGTAGGGACACCAGCCACATGCCTGGAGGAGGAATCAGAGAAAGAGATTAATTACTGTAGCCACTCCTTAACCTTTACTCACATAGCATGAGGATCTGGATGTGGGCCAGCCAATGCATTGTGTTCTTGGTCATTGGTCGGGGTGCTGCTCAAGTGCCTGTGCAAGTCATAAGATCCTCGATTCCTGTTCCGTCCAGTATCTTACAGAATCCACAACTGAAAGGAATGACAAGGCGGCTGACGGGCTTATATATGCTTCTGGACAGGAGCAACAGGACAACCACCCACACTCGGACTGGGAGCCGATTCAAAGGGCTCAATGAAGCATGCGGCGGATGGATGGATAGCCAGAAGGACCGGCCACTCGACATGTGCTGCATAATAAGTAACGCAGACAATTGCAGCTTGCGCAACAAGTTTATGGGGTTATTTTGGGGTTGCGGTATGGGCGTGGGCATCGAATGAAAGCAGCTGGACGCAGGCTGCCAAAGTTCTTAATCGGTTCTGGAGACTAAACAAGTTTTGCATATGAAAATCACAAAGAAATTAGAAGAGGTGAAGAGTGTCAAGTTACCCTTTAAATACAAACGATATTCGTCAATAGCAACTTGTTTAACTGGGAATGCTTTCCATTAACGGAATAATTAGATATTTTCCGTAGATTAAAATGTCATGATGATTAAATTAAAATTAAAATAAAAATGCTTAAATTGTTATTACTAGTATTCAATAGAATTTAATGATAAACAAATTAACGAACTTTTTAAAATCTTACGATATTCAAGCACACTTTTCTGTTGGTCTGGCCATTCTGCAAAATTATCGGTTCGTAAAATCTATCGAAAACCACTGACTGGTAACCTGTGCTGCCAACTCTTCGGGTCATAAATAAGCTAAACTAGCCTAAAAACACAGCTAAAATATAGGTTAAATATAGATAAAAATAGCTTAAATATATACATTTTTCGCCTCTTTCTTGCAAATTTCAGTATATGAACCGAAATTTTCAAATGTATCCTCATTTGCCAATCGAAAATCGATAGATCTAGTGGGAAAATACCTAGATTGGCAACACCGCCGCAACAGCTGTTTGAAAAAGATAACCGAAAACATTGGAGCAAAAATCCCAATCTTCTGCCGAATTTAATTGGATAAATGACAATGTGGGAGCCGCCACGACTGAGTGCATCACTGCGCACCAAGACGGAGCTGGAGGCGCGAAGCCGCCGCTTCAGTGTCCTGCGCCAGGCCAGAGCCACCGCTCCGGCGTCCACGACGACAAACTCCCATGAGTAAGTTGCGATTTCACCATCGCTGAAATTCCACTGAACCTCCACGCTTATCGCCTCCCCACACTCCACACACAGCAAGGAGGAGCAGACCATAGCCAAGCTGCTGGCCCAGATGCCGGCGGGCAAGCAGCCGGCCGCCAAGGTGCAGCTGCAGAAGCTGCGCAACCTCGTGCAGGAGTGCATGGGCTACGAGGAGCAGCCACAGGTGGTGGAACACGCCGCCCTGTTCCTGTTCTGGCTGCTGCTCGAGCAGCGGGTGCTGCTGGTGGCCACCACCAACCGACTGCACAGCATGTTCGGCAAGACCTTCGACCGCAAGCAGACGCAGATCCACGACTGCGTGCTGGCCATTGGCGACGCTCTGGAGGAGCACGAGCGGGCGCAGCTGAAGCGCTGGCAGCAGGCGCAGCGCAAGGCGCCCGGCGTCGGTCCTCTGTGGGGAGCCCACATCCACGTCACGGTCCGCGCGTCCACGTGGATGGACATTAGCCTGCTGACGGACATGGCTCCCGACTCCCTGCTCAAGAATCGCACCGTCAAGAAGTTCTCCATGCAGTACAAGGCCAAGGCCGACGCAGCGGCCACCAAACGGTTGGATGCCGAGAGCAGCAAGCTCAGTAAGGAGCTGCAGACCCTGCTCGGCCTAGCCGAGAAGCTGGACGACGAGCACCTGCTGAGCCGCGTGGGCGACATGCTCGGCTCCAAGCGCAGCAGCGAGGAGCTGCAGAACGAGCTGATGGAGCTGCTCGGCTTCGATCACTTCGAGCTGGTGGGCCAGCTGCTCCAGGAGCGGGCTCCGATCGCCCGGCAACTGGATCAGTTTGCCACCCGCTCCCGCCGCGTCAAGGAAGTCAAACAGAAGCGCAAGAAGGCGGCGGCCGTCGGTGGGGCAGCCGCGGAGCGACGTCCCACGGTGGCCAGCGCCGTGGTGGTGCAGTCGGCCCAGGAGAAGCAGCTGGGCAAGATGCAGCGGCGCGAGGAGAAGAAGCTGCACCGCATCATGCGCAGCATCAAGGATGAGGAAGACCAGGACGAGCCGGGCTGTGCGGTGGCCGTCTCTGTCCAACAGCTGCGCATGCAGCACCAACGCAGGCTCCTGGAAGCCGCCCAGCGGGAGCCACTGCTGCTCAGCACCAAGGCAGCCAAGGCGGACCACAAGCAGGCGGCGTACCAGCAGCCCATCCACTATCCCTACGTCTTTGACAGCCAGCTGACGGCCAAGCAGCACGCCGGCTTCATTGGCGGCAGCCGGATCACCCTGCCGGACAACGCGCAGCGCGTGGACGGCAAGCAGTGGGAGGAGGTGAAGATCCCGGCCAGCGAGCCGCCGCCCCTCACGGTGGGCAACAAGCGCATCCAAATCGAAGAGCTGGATGACGTGGGGCGCATGGCCTTCGCCAACTGCAAGGAGCTGAACCGCATCCAGTCCGTGGTCTACCCGGTGGCGTACCACAGCAACGAGAACATGCTGGTGTGTGCGCCCACGGGGGCGGGCAAGACGAACGTGGCCATGCTGGCCATTGTGCACACGATTCGCTGTCACCTGGAGCAGGGAGTCATCAACCGGGACGAGTTCAAGATCGTCTACATTGCCCCCATGAAGGCCCTGGCCTCCGAGATGGTGGAGAACTTCTCCAAGCGCCTCAGGTCGCTGCAGATCGCCGTGCGGGAGCTCACGGGCGACATGCAGCTGACCAAGGCGGAGATGGCGGCCACCCAGATACTGGTCACCACGCCCGAGAAGTGGGATGTGGTCACCAGGAAGGGCAGCGGCGACGTGGCCTTGATTAGCCTGGTGAAGCTGCTCATCATTGACGAGGTCCACCTGCTGCACGGCGAACGGGGGCCCGTGGTGGAGGCCCTGGTGGCCCGCACCCTGCGCCTTGTGGAGTCCTCGCAGTCGATGATCCGCATCGTGGGTCTGTCCGCCACTCTGCCGAACTACATCGATGTGGCGCATTTTCTGCGCGTGAATCCCATGAAGGGTCTATTTTACTTTGACTCCCGCTTCCGGCCCGTGCCGCTGGACACCAACTTTGTGGGCATCAAGTCGGTGAAGCCGCTGCAGCAGATCGCCGACATGGACCAGTGCTGCTACCAGAAGTGCGCCGAGATGGTGCAGCAGGGGCACCAGGTGATGGTCTTTGTCCATGCCCGGAATGCCACCGTGAGGACAGCGAATGTGATTCGCGAACTGGCCCAGCAGAACGGCACCAGTGCCGTCTTCCTGCCCAAGGACTCGAATGCCTTTGGGTTGGCCAATCGCTCGGTGCAGAAGAGCAGGAATAAGCAGCTGGTGGACCTCTTCTCCTGCGGCCTGGCCATGCACCATGCGGGCATGCTGCGCGCCGACCGCCAGATGGTGGAGAAGTACTTCGTGGAGGGCCACATCTCGGTGCTGGTCTGCACGGCCACCCTGGCCTGGGGCGTCAATCTCCCAGCGCACGCTGTCATTATCCGCGGCACGGATATCTACGATGCCAAGCACGGCAGCTTCGTGGATCTGGGCATCCTCGATGTCCTGCAGATCTTTGGCCGTGCCGGTCGCCCGCAGTTTGACAAGAGCGGCGTGGGCACCATCATCACTACGTACGACAAGCTGAACCACTACCTGTCGCTGCTTACCAACCAGTTCCCCATCGAATCCAACTTTGTGCAGTGCCTGGCGGACAATCTCAATGCGGAGATCGGTCTGGGCACCATTTCCAATGTGGAGGAGGCCATCGAGTGGCTGAGTTACACGTGAGTCTATCCCATTCCTTATCCCTATCCATATCCTTAATCTCCCTTTAAAGTTACCTATTTGTACGGATGAGAATTAACCCCCATGTCTATGGCATTGAGTACTCGGAGCTGCAGAAGGATCCCACGCTGGAGGCCCGTCGTCGAGCCCTTATTATGACCGCCTCCATGAGCCTGGACAAGGCCCGGATGATGCGCTTCAACCAACGCACCATGGACATGAACATCACTGACTTGGGTCGCACTGCCTCGCACTTTTACATCAAGTACGACACTGTGGAGACCTTCAACGAGCTGATGAAGCCGTTTATGAACGAGGCCGAGATCCTGGCCATGATCTCGCAGGCCCAGGAGTTCCAGCAGCTCAAGGTGCGTGACGACGAGATGGAGGAGCTGGACGACCTCAGGAGCTACTACTGCAAGATAAAGCCATTTGGAGGCAGTGAGAATATATGCGGCAAGGTAAGGGATTTACTAATTGTTTCCCTTTAAATAAATTTCAATAGGAAATTTGTATTTCTTGACTAGGTCAACATCCTCATTCAGACGTACCTCTCCAATGGCTACGTCAAGTCCTTCTCCCTGAGCTCCGACATGTCCTACATCACCACGAACATTGGCAGAATCGCCCGGGCCCTGTTCTCCATTGTGCTGCGACAGAACAATGCCGTGCTCTCGGGTCGCATGCTGCAGCTCTGCAAGATGTTCGAGCGGCGGCAGTGGGACCTGGACAGCGACCTGCGCCAGTTCCCGGCCATCAATGCCGAGACCATTGAGAAGCTGGAGCGACGCGGCCTCAGTGTCTATCGGCTGAGGGACATGGAGCAGCGCGAGCTAAAGGAGTGGCTGCGCAGCGATCGCTATGCCGAGCTGGTCATCCGCTCGGCCCAGGAGCTGCCCATGCTGGAGGTGGAGGCCAGTCTGCAGCCCATCACGCGAACGGTGCTGCGCATCAAGGTGGATATCTGGCCGAGTTTCACGTGGAACGATCGCGTGCACGGCAAGACGTGCCAGAGCTTTTGGCTGTGGATCGAGGATCCCGAGTCCAACTACATCTACCACTCGGAGCTGTTCCAGGTCACACGCAAGACGGTGTTCAGCGGGCAGGCACAGCAGCTGGTGATGACCATTCCGCTGAAGGAGCCCCTGCCGCCGCAGTACTACATCCGGGTGAGCAGCGACAGCTGGCTGGGCAGCACCACCTGCATTCCGCTGTCCTTCCAGCACCTGGTGCTGCCCGAGCACCATCCGCCGCTGACGGAACTGCTGCCCCTGCGCCCGCTGCCCGTTAGCTGCCTGAAGAACGTGCTCTACGAGTCGCTGTACGGGTTCACGCACTTCAACCCCATCCAGACGCAGATCTTTCACTGCCTCTACCACACGGACAACAACGTGCTCCTGGGCGCCCCCACGGGCAGCGGCAAGACCATCGTGGCCGAGATAGCCATCTTCCGGGCCCTCAATCAGAATCCCAAGTGCAAGGTGGTGTATATAGCTCCTTTAAAGGCATTAGTGAAGGAGCGGATATCGGATTGGGAGCAGCGCTTCCAGCGCTCCGCCTTGGGACTCAAGGTGGTCGAGCTCACGGGCGACGTCACGCCCGACATTCAGGCCATACGGGAGTCGCAGCTGATCGTGACCACGCCGGAGAAGTGGGACGGCATCAGTCGCTCCTGGCAGACGCGCGAGTACGTGCAGCACGTCGCCCTCATCGTCATCGACGAGATCCACCTGCTGGGCGAGGACCGAGGGCCGGTCATCGAGGTGATCGTCTCGCGCACCAACTTCATCCGCTCGCACACGGGTCGCGCCATCCGCATCGTGGGCCTGTCCACGGCCCTGGCCAACGCCCAGGACCTGGCCAACTGGCTGGGCATCACCAAGGTCGGGCTGTACAACTTCAAGCCCTCGGTGCGCCCGGTGCCGCTGCAGGTGCACATCAACGGCTTCCCGGGGAAGCACTACTGCCCGCGCATGGCCACCATGAACCGGCCCACCTTCCAGGCCATCCGCACCTACTCCCCCTGCGAGCCCACCATCGTGTTTGTCTCCTCGCGCCGGCAGACGCGCCTCACCGCCCTTGACCTTATCACCTTCGTGGCCGGCGACTCGAATCCCAAGCAGTTCCTGCACATTGCCGAGCACGAGATGGAGCTCATCCTGCAGAACATTCGCGACCAGAACCTGAAGTTCTGCCTGGCCTTCGGCATCGGGCTGCATCACGCCGGCCTGCAGGAGCAGGATCGCAAGTGCGTGGAGGAGCTGTTCCTCAACCGCAAGATCCAGGTGCTGGTGGCCACCGCCACGCTGGCCTGGGGCGTCAACCTGCCCGCCCACCTGGTGGTGATCAAGGGCACCGAGTACTTTGACGGCAAGGTGAAGAAGTACGTGGACATGCCCATCACGGATGTGCTGCAGATGATGGGGCGGGCGGGGCGGCCGCAGTTCGACAACGAGGGCGTGGCCGTTGTCCTGGTGCACGACGAGAAGAAGAACTTCTACAAGAAGTTCCTCTACGACCCTTTCCCCGTGGAGTCCAGCCTGCTGGGCGTTCTGCCGGAGCACATCAACGCCGAGGTGGTGGCCGGAACGGTTCAGACCAAGCAGGCAGCGTTGGACTACCTCACGTGGACGTACTTCTTCAGGCGCCTGCTGCGGAATCCCTCGTACTACCAGCTGCAGGGCGTGGAGCCGGAGAATGTGAATGCCTTCATGTCCGGTCTGGTGGAGCGCGTGGTCTACGAGCTCTCGGGAGCCGCCTGCCTGGTGGAGCGCGATGGCTGCCTGGTGCCGACCTTCTTGGGGCGCATCAGCTCCTTCTACTACCTCTCGTACCGCACAATGAAGCACTTCCTGGAGGATCTGCAGCCGGGCATGGGCACCAAGGAGGTGCTCCTGGCCATCGCCGACTCCTACGAGTTCGACCAGCAACCGGTGCGGCACAACGAGGACAAGTACAACGAGCAGATGGCCGACACGAGTCGCTACAGGCCTCCGTCCGCCTCCTGGGACTCGCCGTACACCAAGACATTCCTGCTGCTCCAGGCCCACTTCTCCCGCCACTCGCTGCCCAACTCGGACTACCTGACGGACACCAAGTCGGCGCTGGACAACGCCACGCGCGTGATGCAGGCCATGGTGGACTACACGGCGGAGCGGGGCTGGCTCTCGACCACCTTGGTGGTGCAGCAGCTGATGCAGTGCGTCATCCAGGCTCGCTGGTTCGACGCCAGCGAATTCCTCACACTGCCAGCCGTGGACGAGAGCAATCTCGATGCGTTCCTGAACATACCACACGAGGACCACGACTACCTGACGCTGCCCGTGCTGAAGGAGCTGTGCAGGAGAGAGTACGAGGTGCTGGCCAGGCCACTGCGAGATGCCTTTGAGGAACAGGAGATCGAGCAGATGTACAGGGTCCTTCAAGATATGCCCGAGATTGCCCTGCAAATATCAGTGGAGGGCCGCTACTTGGAGGAGGAGTACGCGAAGCGACCGCTCTCACTGGCCGCCGACACCAAGGGCCATTGGATGCCACTGCATGCCAACGAGGACTACGTCCTGAGTGTGGACCTGCAACGCCTCAATGTCAATGGACAGAAGCGAGCTGGTGGGCGCGGCGGCTATACGGTGCATTGCCCCAAGTACCCGAAGCCCAAGAACGAGGCCTGGTTCCTGACCCTCGGCTCTCAGGCCAATGACGAGCTGTTCGCCATGAAGCGGGTCACCATTCGCGGGCAGCGCTCCTCCAACCGCATCTCGTTCCAGGCCACGCCGAGGCGTGGACGCCTGCAGCTCACGCTGTATCTGATGTCCGACTGCCTGATCGGCTTCGATCAGCAGTACAACCTGCAATTCGAGATTATCGAGGCAAAGAGCGTCTAGGCACCCCAGAAGCCAGAAGAGATTATCACTAAGGAGAATATCGTATCATTCTGTAGATTTGAGGCTTAGCATTAGTAAATGGGTCGGATAGCGTTCCCCACGGCCACTGTTAGCACAACTAGGGTTTGTAGTCAAACTGGACTTGCGTATTTATTATGTGATCCCTCAAGATATGTTTAACATTTGTACCATTAGTAAAGTAACTTCGACACGAAGCTCTTTGTTAACCGACCCCGTAGCACACTTAGCATGCATAGACACACGAAAAATGAAGAATAAAGATTTTTATTACATGAAAATGTTGACTTCATATCCTCAATACTTTATACTATAAAGTTTATAAAGTCATATCTCCGCGGGGAAAATGTATGGTCGGAGATATGCCGCGCGGACTTATGTCGTTACCCCATGCAAATAAAAGGTTGATGACTTAGATAAATAGACCAACCCAAGTTTCCCATCATTCTATCCAAGTTTTCAACCCACAGGGTGTTTCTGTTTGATTAAAAGCCCAGAAAAATTGATTCAAAATTTAACAGAAAGTAAATAAATCACAAAAACTAAAAAAAATTATAAAAATTAATAATAAAATTAACCCAAGGCAAACTCAATAAGTGTACATTTTTCTAAGCCGAAACCCTAATAAAATATGTACTCTCTGTAAAGATACATTGTTACGGTATGCAAACAAATAGGTGTCAGGCCCATGCAATATATTAAATATTCTTAATTAAAATATAATCGCATTTAAAAAAATAAATATGATAAATTCAGTCAAATAAAAATTAGTTAAATAAACCTTCTTAGTTTAATTGCCAGAATGTTTTCAGACTTTACAAAACTTCAGAAGCTCTTCTCTTTCATCTGTTCTCGGTTATATGAAGGATTCTGTCAGGAGGTAAAGGAATGGCAGTCTAAAAGGTAAAATATAAAAGAAGAATTAAGTCGAACACTTCAATCTCTTAATCATTAATTCAAAAAGGCCCCCCAAAGTCTACACTAAATCGCGTTTTTAATCATCAAAACATATACCAAGGAGAAACCATTATTCGCAGCGAAAATATGTAAACGATCCCACCTCATCCAGATGTATTGTTTACGTGAGGCGTCTTTTAATGGCGAGTTTTATCTGAGTCTTGCCCATTTCTGGTCCGCTCCCCATCCCTCACACATGGCGCTGAGAAATGTAAGCATATTCCAGTGATTAATGCAGATGCCCGCCACATCGAGCGAATGCGAATCCGCCAGTCCTGGTCCCGGTCTTGGTCCCTGCGGGGTCCGCTCCTCGACTGGCGGCGGATAAGGACCTGGTGGGTGCGCCGAGCAACGTTTGAGTAATTAAACTTGATTAATTGTCTAGTCAGCATGAAGGTAAAAATCGGCGTAGCCAAGATAACAAAACGGAAATGGAAATTAATTAATATGAGGCTAAATAAAACAAAAAGAGAAAAATAATGAACAAGTTTACTTTGCCAAATCGAAGCTTGCCCATGCCTCCTCCCGGGGCTATTCGATTGGGGATCACCCCAAAACTCCAATCAATAAGTCCGGGACCAAAACACCGACCAATTTAATTTGCACCTGCCCAATTTACACATTCCTCAATGCAGTTCCACCACCTTCAACGCAGGAATTCCATAATCAGCAAACAAATAAATAAACAGCTGGAAAACTTTTCAGTTACCTTTGCACCTTGAGCACGTAAAGGGTTTCATTTTGTCTTGGCACGCCAACTTTTCAGCCAAATCAGCGATGGCAGCCAACGAAATTTATTTAATTTGCATCTTAAAATGGGAAATACCAAAACCCCGTTTGACCCTCAGAAGCAGAATCCAATTTTTGCAGTTTCTTGAAACTGCCTTACTTTCAGAAGATTAAAAAATACACCGCATTGGTCCTTATAATCAAGTATTTTCAACAGTTTCTAGTAGCTGAATTGCTAAATTTTTGTGAAAATATCGTTAAAAAATTAAATAAGAACTCGTACAATGTATCCTGATACCCTTGCAGGGTATTATAATTTTGTCCAAAAGTTTGCAACGCAGTGAAAGAAGACTCTCCGACCCCATAAAGTATATATATTCTTGATCAGCATCTTGATCAGCATCACTAGCCGAGATCTAGCCATGTCCGTCTGTCCGTTGCTACGGAAACTAGTCTCTCAGTTTTTGAGCTTTCTTAATGAAACTTTGCAGTTAGTCTTCTTCCTTTTATTGCAGCTAGTATATATGTCGGAACGGCCAGAATCGGACCACTATATATTATAGCTGTTATAGTAACTATAGGGCAAAAATAATATATTTTTGCTATTTTTGAAGATATTTTAAATTTCATGAAAATTGGACCGCTATATCTTATAGCTGCCATAGGAATGATCGGAAAATAATGGAAACAAATTAAAACTTCTCTGTTTCTCAATGTATTTGTATAAATTTCGAGATATAGCTGTTTTTACGGTTTTAGAATTAATTAGTTTCACTAAAATCGGACAACTATACCATATAGCTGCCATAGAACCAATCGGTTAATTTATACGAAAATATAAAATGTGTAGGTAAATTTTAAAAAATGTAAAAAGAAAATGAATCGACTTAATGATCCCATTGCAGACTTCAAGGGTATACAAACTTCGGCTTATCGAAGCTAGCTTCCTTTCTTGTTAGTATTATTTTCTACATGTTTTCTAACATTGCTTTGGTATTTTAAGCCCAATTCACACTGCAGGGGTTTTCTCGGGAACGATGAGAAGATGGTGAAAAATGGAATTCGTGTTCGCATTACACAATCTACCGTCGACCGTCAGCCACTCTTTCTTTCTCAAATAAAAAGTATACAAACATATCCGATTAAACATATGTATTAAATAAACAGGTCAATTTAAACGATAATACAAAATATGAATGAATATGAATATGAAATATAGTTAACTAAAGATCAAATATCCACCGGCCCATTTGGGGGCCTCGACTGGATTTAGCAGTCGTATCCGACGAAACTTCGTTCGTTGGAAGAACTATAATTTATGCATTTGCTGAAACATCACCATCCATGACAGGTTCTGTCGCACTTTCCTACAATACTCGCTTTGTGGTGCCTGCATAAGGTGAAACAGCCGGATATAGGAACATCAAAAATTGATGTTGGAATATTTTGAACAAATTTGACACGGCAAATTCATAAGCACCATCATGGACGGTCGACGGTGATGGTGTGTAGTGTGAATTGACTATTAGTATAAAAGTTTGACAGCACTAATTGACCCAAGTTCTTTTAATAATAATTCTGATTACGATTCTATAATTAGTTGTATATTAAAAGCTCAACTATTCGAATAAAAGGTGATAGCCTCTAAAAAGCAAGATAAATTATCCAAAAGAATCGATGTTTCTAAAAGTTACGCTTTCGATATTTTTCGCCTCTCTTTCCACCGATTATTCGCTGGAGTTGCCAGACCACCAAAAGGTAAATTTTTTAGCTTCGCAAGAAAAAATTTTCATTCTTACCTTTCGTCTTTCCTTTTCAACATGTACGTCGGCTCGTGCAAATTTTTATTTCTGTTAAAACTTTTAATTGTCTTGCTTTTCTTTTATTTTATTTCAAAGCGGGTTCGTATACCAACAACATGGAGTATCCGAAAAAAACCGGCACCGTCACCAACGAACGGGTTCCAAAAGATCCAAGATTGATTAAGATCAAACAAGAACCCGGAACCGAAGGTAATAGTACTAACCTCATTATTAAATACCGACCGACAATATGTTCGTTCAGATTGGTGAAGTCGTAAAGTTCAAGATTGTCCGGGACAAACGTTCGGGCCAAAGCCCGCACCCCGTGGCTTCCCAGTTATGTTACTCCGCCAGTCTCTATCCGCAAGACCTTAGCCTGGATGGTTCCGTAGTGTCCGAACAGCTCCTTTAGCGCGTCCTCGTTCATGTCAGGCGACAGGTACGCCACGTACAGGTTTGCGTTAACTATTTCCTCGCTCCGGGGCCGGGCGAAGTCCACTTCAAGGGTCTTGCCGCGGAGCACTCGTCGATTCCACAACTTCTTGGCCATGGTTGGCAAGCCCTCATTGCCCAACTCCATGAACCCGTAGGCGAGGCTTTGTGCGCTTCGATCAGCACATGGCCGCCCAGATGGCCTTGAACGCCCGGGACAAGTATATCCCAAAAGGTTCTTGGCGCTCCATCTCGGTCCAGTGGGCCAATGGCCATTTCAAGGAGTTGCCAGACCACCAAAACGTCCATTTTTAAATAGCTCGCAAGAAAAAATGTTCATTCTTTCCTTTCCTTCTTCCTTTTCAACATGTACGTCGACTCGCGCAAGTTTTTATTTCTGTTAAAACTTTTAATTTACTTGCTTTTCTTTTATTTTATTTTATTTCAAAGCGGGATCGTATGCCCACAACATGAATTATCTGAAAAGCATCGTCACCGTCACCAACGAACAGGTTTACAAAGAACCAGGATTGATTAAGGTCAAACAAGAACCCGGTGCCGAAGGTACTGGCCAGACTAACCTCATTATTAACTACTTACCGCCCGACATGACAGACGACGAGCTGTTCAATATGTTCGTCCAGATTGGTGAAGTCGTAAAGTTCAAGATAGTCCGGGACAAACGTTCGGGCAAAAGCCTCGGCTACGGGTTCGTAGAGCTGGGCAATGGGCACATGGCGACCAGGGCCAAGAAGTTGTGGAATGGACGAGAGCTCCGCGGCAAGACCCTTAAAGTGGACTTCGCCCGGCCCCGGAGCGAGGAAATACTTAACGCAAACCTGTACGTGGCGTACCTGCCGCGTGACATGAACGAGGACGGGCTGAAGGCGATGTTCGGACACTACGGGACCATCATACAGACTAAGGTCTTGCGCAGCAAGATAACTGGGCAGCCGCGGGGTGCGGGCTTCGTGCGCTTCGATCAGCACATGGCCGCCCAGATTGCTCTGAACGCCTTGGACAATCATATCCCAAACGGTGCTTTGCGCCCCATCTCGGTCCAGTTTGCCAACGGGCCTTTAAGGGTGCCAAAGAAGGAGCATTGCGGTTGCTGCTCCCGACAGTATGCCCTTAATTTCGTGCGAGCAAAGGAAGATTCAAATGCCTCTCCACGACCCTTTAGTGATGTGCGAGCAAGGGAAGATTCAAATGCCTCTCCACGACCCTTCAAGCGCTACTTCGATCAAATGGCCTCTCCACGGCCCTTCAAGCGCTACTTCGAGCCAGTGAACCAGCAGGGGGCCAAGCGCGTCTGCGGAAATACAGATCCTCGTCTGGGATAAATTTGGACGCATGCCGATTACACAGATTCGATATCTTTGCATACAATGGCATGTTAATTATTATATTTAGAATTTTCAAATATACTTTTTCCATTATTCCCTTTTGTTTTACTTGATTTAGATATTGAATTACGACTGAACTGCAGCCGGGACATGAACACAGCTTCCTTTGGCCAGTTCAACCCAATTATTTTCGGCCTTAACACATCCATTCAGCTCTGCTTTTGGGCTTACATAAATAATTCATTATTTGGCCGCAGGAGCTTCGCTTATCGTCTGCAAACAAGACACTCCTACGGATGCAGCAGATCCCTCCACCGTTCCTAAAAACATTAACAGCTTTATCAATCTGGAGGCACCCTCAACTGACCCAGCCAGTTGGCCAAAAAGGTGCGTCCGATTTCGCTTTCGACTTCGAGGCCGGAATGCATGCAAAGCTCGGCGAGTCAAATAAATAATGAAACAAAGGGCGCATAAACATTTGGAGATCGCGAAAGTAGGTGGGAAACAAGTGAATTGAAAATTATTTCCAATTCGTTTGCTTTTCTCATTATAATTGAGGCGCACAGTTGCCTCTGCATCGCGGTTTCAGTATCTTTTTTTCGGTTTCTTGGTTGGTTTCCCCTTTGGCTGCTGTTGCTGCTGCTCTTGTTTCTGCATCTCGCCCCCTTCAGATTTAACTCGCAGATTTCGTTCACTTCCCTTTGGCTTACAAGGACCCTGGCGGGCAAAGGGCAGTATGCACATTTTTATAGCCCAGGTATTGGGTCTTGCATAATCTTCAGTTGGCATAAAATGCACACCGCTGACAGAAAGTATTTTATTTATTTCTTGCACTTTTTATTTATTATCAAAATACTCGGATTCCCATAAAGTGTAATTAGTATAAACAAGGTAAACTGAATTTTGAAAATTTGCAGGCTTTGTTATAAAAAAGAACCCATTTTAAAATGTATATAAAAACTTGTATGAATATAATAATACAACAAAACAACAAAGGCGTAAAAAAGCCTAAAACCAAGGAACAATTCAATTTGTGCTTCATATTTTTGTAGAAAATGCAAATCAAATTTACACTACCCTTTGTTTACAATTTTCATTTCATTTTTCTTGGAACTCCTGCGCCCGAATATAAGGGGGAGTCAGTCATTGTAGAAAAAAAGCGCTGCAGCCCTTTGATAAGCAGATTATAAGCTTTTCATCATTTTCTTCCTTATTGCCCCTTTGGCTCCTCTGACGGAGAATGTTTCGGGGATTTTAGTTTTGGCTCCATGTATTGTTGTATTGACATTTGTGGCATATTGTTTTCAACGGGGATTATTGTTGAACAATCAATTTAATTTCAATCACAATTTATTAGTTTACGTTATTTTAGAGTGTCGAGAAGAGGGAAATTCAAGCTTCTTGGTGCATTTTTCTCTCGTTCAAAGCATTTTCCTCGACCATTTTTCCTTGGTGATTCAGTATTAAGACCCATTTGTCTTGCTTTGTCCGCAAACATTAAGAAAACAGACTGCCCACAAATTGACAGGGGGCGAAAAGCGGCGGAGGCTAAAAAGCTTGTCAACCGAGCCGCCCACAAGCGTCACGTCAGGATAATTAAGAAATTTTTCAGCTCCCGCTCCAGGACTCCTCCGTCTTGCTTGGTGGTGCGACTTTCGCTATCGAAATAAATGGAAATTGATTGAATTCCATTAGGCCGGGCGGGGAACCGAACCGAGGCCAGCCAAGTCGAACCGAGGGCCTGCCTTTCAAATTAGGCAAAAACTAATGAGCTATGCACATGACCAGCGACCATCGACAGCCGGCATTAAAAGTTGTCCAGCTTCCGACTATCATTTGAGGGGGAAGAATCTCCCCTGAGAAGGACATTGAGTCATCAGGGGGAGCGTCTTGGGTATGGGGTAGATGGGCCTGACCACTGCAGGTCTCGTAATGGATACCCATTACAGGGTTCACTCGCCTGCAATGTCTGTTTTATTGACTTCCAGTAAATGAGCAGGAGATGGGACCTAAAGTTAGTCGGATTATTTTTGTCGATATAATAATTAAATGTAAGATTTACAGGGTACAGAATACAGAGTCCTCCCCCCTTAGTTTCCTGGGTTAGCTACCTGGCGCTGTACATCATGAACCCTAGCTCCAACTTCTTTTCTTTAATGATAAAGTGGCTGCGAGGACCTTTGAAGGGTCTTATTATCCATATGACGCCGTGACAGGATTGTCAGGCAGTCCGTCAGTGGAATCAGTGCAACGCATGCGTGCCACATTCATCATCGTCAGCGGCACACACTCCGCAGTCAGCCCGGGCAGCATATTGTTGCAACATATTTTACGTGAGGGGTTACCGGCGCTCCACCGACCCCAATCGCTCTCGCCTGCGTGGAGATTTTTTCAATTTTTAGCGAAAATTACATCATCACTTATGCTGAATGAGATTTCCACTCCCGGACGCCCGACTCCCGGACTCGGTGAATTATTAAAAAATTTCTTTGTCAACAAATCACTTGGCTCTGGGGCTCTGGGCTTGGGGCGCCTCACTAAATAAGGCGTAGGTCATACATACACACGCATGCGATTTACATTAGCCGCTCACAGAATAAAAATAAAAAAAAATTTAAAAACGTCGCAAAGAAATTTGTTAACGTTGGAGGGTTGTTTTCGCAGCTCTTGTTGCTATTGTCGCGCTGGGGTAGTGGCCCGGCCCCGATGATGTATGACGGCAAAGGTGGAAAATCGTTTCCAAACATAATTCTGTTTGCCTGACACCTACAACAGTCGCATAAATCTACCAGCTCTTTAATTCGGGGTTCTCGGCTGCGGCCGGGATGCTTTAAGCCATCCTGCCCACCTAATTTCTGGAGCGAACGAACGCCTGCGGCAGTCGTTGACAAATTCAATAATTTTTCCCATTACAAAAGGCGGAGGTTTCTGGGTGAGAGCCTGCTTGTTTTTGTCTGACGAAAGCGACCAAAATTGATTGACGCTGATTTGGGTGGGGAGTGCCGGGCTAAATTTAATTTCACCCAAAAGAAAAATCACACGAAATCGACACCTGCCGAGGCGCCGGAAAATAATCAAAATAAAATATGGATTTTCCTTTGTTCCACGCGCCCTGAAGGGGAATCGAGCAGGAAGGCAAGGTCCTGTGCGAGTGGAGACGTGAAGACGGAGTCTACCAATCTGCAATTTGTCTTGGCGGATGTGGGGAGTGTGATGATGAGGGCGAGTGTGTTCTTGTGCGTCTTCTAAGCCGCTCAGCAAACAAGCGGAAGTTTCCCCACGATGCGTTAATACTCGAAAATTTGCGATAGGCCGAGTGCGCCATCCAGTTGGGCAACTTCCCTCAGGAGATAATGGAGGAAGGCTGCTTCCCAGCGGGGCTTGGGATCCAATGGGTAGGGTTAAGAGTTGACTACGATTGCTGGGGAATCGCCGGCTTAGTACAACAATAAGTTCATCCGGGGGTTTGAGCTTCTCGCCTTTGAGGTTCTGAGCTGAAAAGATTCAAACTTTGGGTATAAGTACTTGGAGATATGAAGAAATTCCATTTTAAATTCAACTTAATCGGGTACTCAGATGTTATAAGGTGAATATTTTAAAGATATGTTGTAATAACCCCTTGGGACCCCCCAATACAAGTAGACTTCAGTAATTTTCATGTTAATGAAACAATGCTGGGCGCAGACCTTCCTGATTACTCACTTATCCTTCTCTGATCCTGTTTCTTCCCCATTATTTGCACTTCTTATCGATATGGAGAAATTGCACTTGGCGGAACCCGAAGTTTGGGCCACAAATAACCCGAAACTTGCCGAGATAAGCGCGGAGCACTGGCTGGCGAAAATAATTTGCCAAGTGCGGAATGCCAAAAGTTGGGCGGAAAGGGAAGCCCGGACCAAAAATTGCAGACACATTACCGCGCTTCAATTTCAATAATGTGGAACACTCGAGTGTGAACACAAACGTGCTCCGAAAACTATTCTGGGCGAAATAGTTTGCCAACACATCTGTTGGCATCTCCGGCAAAAGAAAGGCCAAAAATTGGTATTATTGAACGGCAATAAATTTGACTAGAACACAGGAAGTAGTGGTGGAATGCGAACCCTTGTTTGGAGTGGCAAAAGGGGGATTGGAATTGGGCAAAACAAAAACCAACTTTCAGGCAAAAATGGGCAAAAGTTTTAATTACCCATAAAGATGTTCGAACACGAAACAAAAACTACTACAACACCAACCCAGAGGAGAAAGGAGGAGGCAGGAAGCCTGCCATTGGCAAAGTGTTATGGCAAATGATTCCGACTCGGCTCGGTGGAGAGGCTCAAAAAGTAATCGGCGGCAGCAGCTCCCCTCGTAAAGATCATAACGCATTAAATTGGCCCACAAATTGGCCTCCTCCTTGGCTGGCCTATTTTTCAGAAATCAATGGCCAATAAGTAGGCAACGGCCAAATCGCTTTCTGGTCAGTCAGCAGCCGCTGCCGCCTCTTCTGTTGTTGAGTAATCGCAATTTGGCAACCGACTGCTCAACTCAAGCGTCCAGCATTACAGCTCCAGATCCAGCTCCAGCTCCTGCTCCTTTGCACTGTCATCCGTGGCCGGGACACGCCCTCGAGATATCCTTGGCTGTTGTGTGTCGGGCTTTGAGAAGTTAAGAATTCAATTGACCACGAAATCAAGATTATTGTACGAGCTCAAGAGCGACTGGGGGAAAAGCCAGGGAAAGCCACTCACTCGCCTGGCCTCGGGTGGGGTTTTGAAGTCTATTGCCCGGTGGAAGAGGAAATGCTGGCGGCTATCGGACCACTGACCACTGACCGACTGTCTTAACGGTTCCGAGAAGTGGCCATTGAAACCCTCAAAGTGCGGTGGCGGGGCGATGAGCTGGAAAGTGTCGGATAAATCCCATTTCGTTTGCAGCATTCGACTTATTAAACTGTCAGTGAGGAGGATTCATTAGGTATCATGCCAATTAGCGTCCGGAAAGAGTTGGACGGACGATGATGAGTCATGGTGCGAATTAGAGCAGGAATGCGTGAGGGGGGAGGGTGAGGAAGTCAGTCGTTAAATTTAGATATCCTACATGAGGATTTTAGAAGCAAAGAGAGTTTTATTAGGATGTAACCGGGTTCCTAAAATCAATTAAAGTAATGAATTCCCATCCTTAGTTATTTCTGTGGACATGGCAACATAGTAAAGAAATATTAAGCCCAAAACCGGGATAAGATATCAAGTAACTTTGCAAATACAAATAAATATCTTAATTAAGTTAAATGACTTAAATATCTACCAAAAATCAGTCACTCTCCTTTTGATTCCCATGCTAATAAAATTTCTGTTTATACTTTCAATCATATTTCACTCGGCAGTTTGCTCAGTTTTCCGAAAACATTATGTCTGGCCACCACTCAATTAGGCCCTGCCAGGACAGGCTGTAGAAGGAGCGGGCCCGGACTGGACGATGTCCATATCCAGTTTTGGTTAATTGAAAGCAAACAAAACAAAACGCAGCGGAAACGCTGCTCAAACACGCTAGACGAAAGTGAGCGGGGACAACCCCTAAAAATATTATTTATGCCCCATCCCCACCGCCAAACATATATTGACCATTCATTTCGGGGCTTTTAACGCCTGGAACGGGGACGCTGTTTGCCCCGGCTTCGACTGGGTGCGCCGAAGGACAATATTTATTAACTCGTGACCGGTTAGTGGGCCGAGCATTTAGCATTCGCCGGCCGCTGATTGCTGGTGTCGCCTTGCACGGAAATTAGTGAAATTGTATCGTCCTCGACGCCGTGGTCGTCGCCCTGAGGTTGTGACTTAATTAAGTTCAAGCCGATCTGGGATCTGGGCAGGGCAGCAGCTGCTATTTGGTCAGGAGCCGAGGCAATTGACACAGTGACACCACAACGGTAGTTCCGTGCTAGGCCAGAATGTTTACATAACTCATCGTTTCTTATGCAGGTCAGCAGGGAAGGGTATGAATGCTCCATGGTTGGGTTTGTCATTAGAAAAGAGTTCTAAACCATATTCTAGGAGTCCTTATGTAAAATTTATCCCTAGAAAAAGGCTTTAGTGAAATATTAATATATAAAAGTAAAATTTTAGTTAAATATCCAAGTTAATTAAATTTATATAGTCAATACTTGCTTAGTGTATTCCCACTTCGACTTTTCCCTCCGAAATCTCTCTCTGTTTGTCGTTAATTTTTTGTGTTCTTCGCCCTTTCATGTCTAAGCAGCATAATTTTCAGGCATTTTGGCTGGCCAGCCCGGAAGCATTTGGCTTAAATGTCTGGTCATTTGTAAATAGTTCGTGTCCCGCAGCCGCAGACGCAGCACTTGACGGAAATGGCCAAGAAATGAGCCTCCGTCCGCCGGCTTGACCACACGAAAATGTCACGACTTTCACCTGGCGGGGATTGCGTACACCCCTACCCCTTACCTGGGGTGTGTTTGAGTCCTGTTGACTTGGCCAGAAATTAGCACAACATTAAATAACACGATTTTGTCGCCGTGATAAGAGCGACCTGCCCTGACATGAGTTATGATCTTGTAATAATTGGGAAGGGGGCGCGGCGCCATGAATATTTTATGGAATACGCTTTAATGGGCTGAGCGGATGAGTTATGTCTTAGTCGGGCTTAGTTTGGGCTAATTAGGTCAGTGGTTAGTCAGCTCTAAGAGGGGCTAGTATAATAACTGAAAATGCATATTAAACGAACAGAATTAAATGTAATAATAACTTAAGCCACAAACCAGATCAACAGCTGAAGTCCTGACCCTCTGGCTGATCTGGGCATAAAAGCTGTCCACAATTAGCCAGACTCCCACTCACTTGGAACTGGGGGACCTAACTTCTTCTCTGGCAAATGGCAGACATTTGTTCCCACATCCAGGACACTGAGCCAGTTGGCCAGTCAGTCTGTCAGCCAGTTAGTTGGGGAGTCTTTGGGCTGGCGAGGAGCTGCGGTCGTTCATTTCACGGCCGGGATCATCAATAACTCATGCCAGGCCAATTTGTATACTTTGGACAGTTTTGTGTTCGTCGTTCGTAGTTCGGCGTTCCCTTCTTGACTTTTGGCCAGCAGCGGCGGAGCAATGAGCGGGGAATAGGCTCTCGCCGGGCGAGTCTGAAGCCACATTTCAAAAACAGTTTCCAGGGCATAAATCACTGGAGTGCTCCAGGAGCCATGAGAACCGAGTGGCGGCGGCGGTGGCGAACAGTTCGATTTGCCGGCTTCAAAAGTTTTCCTTTGCCCCTGCCCCCTTTTCTAGCGCTGTCTTCATTTGGGAGTGTGCTGTTTTTTCTGGCTTCTGTTGGTTCTTTATCATAGGGTAAATTGATTTTTTGTTTTGGCCAGGCCAAAAATAACGATAAATTGAGGAGATGTCACCGGGAGAGGCCGAGACTATCGAATTGAGCTGAGAGTTGAGTTATAGTTTGGCTTGATGTGTGGCTTTCAGTTACCTGGTCCTGCTTCCGGAAGTTTCCTGGCTCCTCTGGCACTGTGGCATATCGTCGCCTAATTTGTGGAAAATTGAGATTTATGGCCAGCAATTCGATTCGTCTAGCTCTTAAAGTTGCCGGCCAAGTTGGGTAAATCCTTCTGCTTAAGCAGATCTCGGTTAATTATGATTAATGACAGACTAATGACTGTTTTTTTTCGCCCTTCGCCGGCGCATCAATGTCACACATCAGCAAATTTCGCAGCTCAACCAAGTTGCAAATTTATTGAAATTTTGTGGAACAGCAAAAACCAATCAATAGTCGATACTTTTCCCCTTCCAGCATTTAAATCCTAACATATTGCTGCTTAAAAAAGGAGAACAAACATAACGACAATTTCACGCTACAAATGTTTCGATTAAAAATTTCCCTTTTCCTTTTATTCCTTTCCTTTTTTTTGCCAATGTCGTTATGGGGTTGCCAATAAACCAACCACATCCCACCCGGCTCATATGTGCAAAAAGTAAGTAACGGAGAAAACAAAATGCGAAGGAGAGCGAAGGGAGACCAAAGTGGAATCAGTGAGGGGGAATCCCCGGCAGCCACTCGCCGGACTCCATTTGATATTTGCCGAAGCACGACAATGAATAATAACTACACCGAATGCATATGGTAGCAAAAACTAAAAAAAGAAAAACCGGGGAAATCCCATGTAGGAAGGGTTGGACTCCGGAGCTTGCTTTGCAGTTTAAAGATTTGCTTTCTTTTTGATATTTCTCTAGATATATTTTCCTGTAAGCCTGATTGAGGGTTAAGAGTTGAGAAAGTTATTTATGTAGGTGAATTCCTAAATATGTTTTTATAGTTAAATAAAAATTTATAAAAATGCTTAAATCTTTAGTGTTTCTGTGTGTAAACTAACACTAATATAAACTCCCTTATACACAGCCACAGAAGCAATTACTTGAAGCGACCTGTGCAAAAATTGCAATAAAACTTTGGCAAATATTTTATGGCAGAGACAAAGCTCTCCAGCCTCACTCCACGCTCCACTCTGTGCCATTTCGTGTTGGTGTTTCTGTATTTATTTGCCATTTGCCAGAGACTTGTTTCATATTTATCAACGTCTGTGGCAAATAATTTTATTAACTTTTGCGCAAAACTTCAGCGATGCACCGAGACCCAAGGACGGGGGGATCGAGGCACAGACAGACTGTGAACTGTTCGCGAAAAGTTGCAGTAGGTACAGTTTCGTTACCTTTTCAGGGCGGAGCGGGGGCCAGGCAGGACACGGGGGTCAGACTGTGGAGCAGGGACAACTTTGCCATACTGCCGCACTATCCACTATCTGGAGCGCATATTTTATTATTATCCTTTCGCACAAATAAATATACTTTTGCGCAAATTACAAAAGAGCGCAGCTAACTGGCGACTTTAAGTTGGAAAGGCAACTATATCTATGACCGTGTCCCCCGGACACTGCCCCTCCCCTCAGTCCGTTTACTGGGCTGTGCGACAAAAAACTTTCGTCCAGATCTAATCAAAAATTCACTTAAAAAGTTTGCACTGCCAGTGCGGGTCTGAATGACTTCAAGTGCAACCTTCGCAGTCGTAGTGTTGCTGGCTGGGGCATTGTTGCAGCTCCTTTGTTGCATGCTGGCGAGGCCGAGGCCGAGGCTGAGGACCAAGGGCGGCCAAGAGGACTTCCTCGGCCGGCACTTAATGAAATCTTTCCTGGGCCTGGACCTGCTTGGCCAGCCAGCGGGAAGGGGTAGTAGTAAATAAAGGACTCAGGCTGGTCTTGGAACGGGCTTGGTATGGCCAAGAAAGTAAGTAACTCCGATGATATTCTTCATAACTGAAAATAAATAAAATAAAAATATAATGTATAAAATAAATAAATGGTCTGACAAATTTAAGCATAATAATTATGTACTATCGAACAGCAACATTTCCATTAAATCCGATTTCCATAAGACCACTTTTTATCACCCTTTTAACCTTTACTGACCCAAACCCGTTACCAAGGCCCGTTTTAACACCCTCCCGATGGACGAGGGAGCACTCAACACAGCTTAAATCAAATCCTCAACCACAACAAGGACTCCACTTTGATTACAGTGAGTGGATTTCCTCAATGCAAATTGCTGCACAATCAACGACAATCGACAACAATGCAGCGCAACAGCAGCTTGAAAATCATTTAAAATCCTTAAAACTCCGCTCGCTGCTCAGTGAGTGACACAAATGAAGTGTCAATTTTAATATCCCGAATGCTGCAAAAATAAACCAGCAAATTGAGCAGCCAGAGCTGGAGTCCGCCCCTCAGCTTCTGGGCACAACAATGGCGCCTCCACCCTCGGAACTCGAAGCTCGAAACTCTCAACTCCCGATTCCGCTTCCTTTTTTTCCTGCACAAATTGCATAAAAAATGTTGCGCACACTTAAAACATTTTCAAGTGCAGTGCCAAAGTCGCTCGACTGAAGACTGTCTGGCGGGATTTTCGCTCATTTTTGTACTTTTTGCTTGCCTTAAATTTGCACAAAATTGCAAATAACTTGCAATCAAGGTGCAAGGAGCGCAGGAAAGTAACTGCGGAGTCACAACAAAATGGCGATACGCCCGAGTTGACTTTCATTTCGCCGGGACCGTCTGGGAATCAATTTAAGTTAACTCGAGTCTATTGTTTCAGCGCTGTTCTGCCCGCTTTAAGCTCTCCCAGCCGCGGCTGCCTGCCGCTGCCAGTGTCCTTAGCTTTTGTCGTCAGCCGAGGAATTTTTATGAGCTGCCTTGCCGGCGTCCTTCTGGCCTTTGGCTTTCCGTCGCGCCAACTTTAGACCCCCGACTGCCGCCGCTTGTTAATATTTCACCTAGATTGATACTGCAAAAAATGGGAGTGGAGGAGTGCAGGGTACCTCCTGCCAAGTGGCTTCGTTCCGGGCACACAAAAGCAGCTAGGAATTTCATTATATGCACCCCAAGCCAAAGCCAAAGGACAAAGACATGTTTTTAATAGTTTCGCATGTTTGTGCAGCCGGCTTTGTTTTCATTTTTTAACCCCGCCTCGTTGGAGGCTCCTTTGGCAGCTTTTGCGCTGCGATTGTGTGCAGTTTGCGCAAAGTTTGGCCAGATTTTTGCGCTTGCATTTTGAATAGTTGCATTTTTGAGCAGTTCCTGGCAGAAGGGCATACTTTGTGCGCCTGCCAGGGGTTAATAGTAATGAGCGAGGGATTGTGGAGGCTCCGAAACTATCAGAAAAAATGGTAACGAAAAACTAGGCAGTGTTTCATCAAAGAGACTGATCGAATTACTTAAATTTCTAAAAATTTACTCGGTAGTAACTATGCTATTATTTCAAGTCTGTTTATTATAATTCTATAATTTATTCGTAGATGCAATTTATATTCCAACCATTACTCTCCTAGAGCAAACCCTTTAGATTAAGCATTCCAATCGTCTTAACCCTCCGAAATCTATACATTGAACTCGCATATAAAACGAACCTTATTTATGAACACAATTTCGGGGCGTAACTCAATCGAAATTGAAACCTTGTTGCTCATCTATTAAGAGCAAATGTCAAAATTAATTGGAACACGTACGCTGGCCGGGGCTCACTTGTTGGCTCCGTTTAACCCTTCTCCTTCTCGATGTGCCACATTAACTTTCGTTTTCCTCTGGCTTTCTTTCGACTTGATTTTCCTTCCTTCCTTGCCCCTTAGCGTCCTGTTCACTCTGTGCGTCTGGCGAGTTTGCGGATACTTTTGCAGAGTCATCGCATGATTACGTCGATTTTGGGGCCGAGTAATCATCCTGGGCTGCACACACACACACAGCCGAGGGTGCTTCCTCCCCAGAATCGCAGTATCCCATTACCTAAAGCCATCCGTTGGAGAAGCACGGACTTGAGCAGGATCGGTGGCAGGAGCCGGACACAATTATCGGGCGAAAGGGCTTTCAATTTCACTTGGTTAGCTGCAAGTAAACAGCTTTGCAGCTCCTCGTCCAGTTCGATTTCGGTGGCGCTCAAGTCAAGCATGCAACCGCCGCAAGCGGCACGCAAACGCATCGAATCAACGAAAGTGCCCCCGACATCGACTGGTGAGCCACCCCAGATTCAAGGACTCAAGGACTTATGGACTCCTAGCCCCAGCTCATTTGACCACGGTTTGCACTTCATTGATTTGCCCAACAACGGAGGCATTTGAAAGCCACAAGACACAGGCAGAAAAGCTCAAAGCTGACTTTGATCAAAATCAGTTTAATTGGAGTTGAAATGTCTAAAATTACAAAATTATAATTAGAAATCTATGAAATATTATATGGATATTGAAAAAGCTAGGTACCTTCCTCATTTTTACTTTCCATGTCAGGCTATGTTTTTTCTCTCCGTGGATCCCGAGGCCAAAAATGCTTCCAGCTCTACTTAAAGCATTTTTCATTCGCTCTATTTTCCAGGCACTTGCATTGGGTATATGAAAATGAAAATTGCCAAGAAAATCGAGCAACCATCAAATTTTTCTGGCCCCAGCCCCGGTCATATTTTGTGGTATTTTCTTTTGAAATTTCGTGCTTCGTAATTGCACTTGGATGCGCTTACTGAGGCGCATGAGGCCCCAAAACAACTCGTTTCCCCTTGATCCAAGTCAGGCAGTGCATTTCCTCTCCACATCCCCCTCTATATGAGTTTGCTTGATTTAATCGGAATACAAATCGCTTATCAGCTCAGGGAGAGGAGTCGAAAACAGCTAAAAGTATGGAGAACAAAAGCCCCAAACTAGAAACTGTAAACTAGAGAGGAATTATGAGAAATAGCTTTAAGGGCTCAGGGCTTATGACATGATTTTTAAGGTATTTTCTTATTACCATTGAGGAATTGTTTGTAATAGTGCCATTCTGTGTTTAAGGGTTGGATGCACTGTAGGATTCCTGGACCAGGAAGCTCTTTAATATGTACAGTTGATGATGTCCACGAAGATGGGTTTGTAGGTGAGGCGGAACTGAAAGTATTGATCAGATCTAGCGTCATCGCTAATGACACTTTCACCAAATAATAAAACAAATTTTTAGTGTTGGTAAGTTGGCAACTCAATATTTAGTGTTAAGCGTCTTGCCATTTTTATCGAACAAACTTTTCAAAGTTTAGTTTTTTAATTTTCTCCTCTTTTATTAATGGTGGCGGAATAGGAAAAATAAAATCGAACATTGAAAAGATATCGATATTTCTGAAAGCATAGATATATCGATGTTATTGCGTTGTATCTTCCACCTTTAGTCACAGTTCTAGGAAATACCACATTATGAAGTTTGTTAACAAGAGAAAACAAATAAGATAACAAAGACAGGTGTAATCCTTGGACAACTGACTACTGACCTCAACTTGCAGGGAACTAGGCCTTGGCCGACGCTAATAGGAACTTAAGAGGAAGTCCCAGGCAGCATGCGCGCCTGCGCAAGGTAAACAAGGAAAGTCTGCGCAAGTCCAAGCAAAATAGCAAGGCCCTGGAGATTTGTGAGGACACACTGCTTTTCTATTACCAAATCCAGGCCCTCAAGGTAAAACTTCTTTATTAGAACCAAATATTAAAAGCAAACACTTTCTTTCACATCTTTATCTTGACACAATATTTTAAAACAATAACACCCAGGTAGTAAGGTTTTTTATTGATTTAATATGTATGTACATATATTTAATTCAGTTTTCTGGGTGAGTTTTCATTTAGAGTGAGGGTGGTTTTTTTACTCTTATTCTAAATGATTTCTCTTAATTGAATTGGGAAAAAAATCGCTTATCAGCGCACAGAGCGGAGTCGAAGGCAGCTAAGAGAATGGAACACGAAGTAGAGCTAGTAAGCAAGAGTAATAGCTTTACGGGGTCATGTTATAAAACATGATTTTTAAGGTTTTTATTTACATTCTATTTTAGGAAACTCATTACTATTTACATCATATCTTTGTATTGTTTTAAGTATATTTACATATAATTAGCTCTCCATAAGTTATATTGTCTAACCTACAAGATAAGAGAGCTCAACAGCAATTCGCTTTGAATGAACACAATTAACGTAAAGCCCTCCACTGATGAAAGGCAAACAGTGATAAGAGCTGGCGCTTGTGTTGATTTCTAAGTTTACGTTTTGACTACTCACTGTTATAATAGAAAAGCTAGCTAAGAATTTGCTTGCGGAAGCTGAGGCACCACAGCAATGCTATTAGACCCACTAGGACAGCCAGAGGAGCCTGGCCAGCGGATCCGTTGCAGCCATCCGGCGACTGCTCCTCCCACGCAATCTGGTCGGATACGTTGTACGAGTTCGCCACCAACTGGATGATGTTGCGCGTCTGGTCGCTAATCTCCGGCACCCGGGTGAAGAGTTTGAAGAGCGGAATGGGCGAGATGCTGCTGAAGCCGCAGACCAGCGCCACCGACGTGTAGTTCACATACGCCAGCTTATAAGTCACACTGGCGATATCGTACTGCAGATTGAAGGTGCCGTGCTGGGTGTCGTTGTTCCAGGGAAAGCCGACCGACTCATTGGTGAACTGCCAGCCGTTGTTGACCGTGCTGATGTAGTTCAGGTCTAGTGACAGGGTATCGCTCTCGACCTCGGCGGGAACCGAGACATTAAGGCACGCCAGCACATCGACATTGGGCACTCGGGCAACCTCGTACCAGTAGCCAGAAAGCTGAAATTAATTACATTGGGATTGATCAGAAATCTCCCACTTCCGGATTCTTTCATAAATTATTTAATACTCACCTCTGTCAAGTTGATGCTGAAGCCGCCGATGTTTTGATTCTGACAGTTCCAGCCCTCCGGCAGGGTGGGCATCAACCTGCTCAGCAGGCGACTCGCTCCGACCTCCAGTTGGTTTCCGCAATAGCAGAGGGCGAGCAACAGCGTCCAGATAAGTGGGTGACCCTCCATTGCGATCCGTTCGCATCGACAAGCTCCAGACAACTAAACGCCGACTCGGTCACTCACAGACTTTTGATTCCCTAATGACGGGCTTATCAGCGGCGATGTTAATGAATATAATATAGTAAACAGGCGAGCAATCGATACTTTATATGGGTGACTCACCTCCGTTGATATCGCACTATCTTATCGATATTTGCACGTGCAACCATTTATCCCTTTCTTTCTGGGAAAAATGATCAATGAAAATAGTTGGTATTTTAAAGCTTGTTTAGTTACAGGATATGTTGCTTTATGTTATTATTAATTTGGTGCGGATCAAGAAGTGTCTAAAACTGTAGACATAAAATTACATATTTATTTAACAATTTTAAACTCTCTCTCATACGAGATAAGATAAGTATAGGAGGTGAGGAAGATCAGCATTAAAAAACTCATAAAAGTTTACTCATTATATTACTCCCACTATTTTTGTGATACAAATATTTCAATTAGAACCAAGTGCTGGAATTATCTAAGAGGTATCTTCTAGTCAAGGTGCTCATTTTCCGGGTGAGGTTTTACGGTTTTATATCTGGCAGATACGCAAAATAGATACGAACATGTGTTTCCTACATATTCAGTAAACGTTTGACCCAGTAAGCGAAAACTATGAATGAATGGAGTGACCAGTAGCAACAACTGAGGAATCGTCAAAAAGTTGTTCCCAAAAAATATGAACCTCGACCATCCAATTTGATGGCTGAAGGGAAGCCAAAAAAAAATCGACTCAAAGTCAAAAGTTTGGCGAACAACGAGTAGTAGAGCTGCTTGTAAAAATCACATGAAATTCGATTGTCGCTTAAAGTGAAATTGCACAATGTTTGCAATGAAATGTTGTCGCAGTAAAATATCGCTGCAGACTCCTCCCGATTTCCCGGCTGCAGTTGCACTTCCACTTCCTCCGCCCTTGCAGCTCGTCCGGCTTTCCAGATTCTGGGCGCTGCTGAAATGACGAAGATAAAAACGCAATCAAACAACAAAAAAGACAAAAATGGCTATGGCATCTGTTTGTATTGGTACCATTGTGTGTGTGTCGCCGAGTGTGAGTGTGAGTAAATGCACTCGAGCACGCACATCCCAAGGATTTCGAGTTATTACCCAGTCCGGAAGCTGTCAATACCCTTGGACTTGTGATGCCCTGGAAAAAGTATTCGGTTAACAATTTCCCAAATTAAAATAAGAACATAAGTTTTAAGTTTTCAGTTGAAGCATTCTTCAGATAATGGCGCTTGTATCCTGATAAGATAAGTAACCAAGTGTGAATTGACCAGACAGCGCTTTCCTCGAATCCTTTGCTCCAATCAGCTATGATCTTCTAATCGTAATCACAAGCTGATAGCCTTTATAGACCCTAAGGCACTGGCTCATTGTGACTCATTGAAGCACATAGTCTGCCGAAGGTGTCAAAACGTTCTAACTGATAAAATAGTTTAGCACCTGTTCACCTATATGGTACTTAATTTACGAGCTTGGTTATTGAAGTAGGAACGATACCATTTTATTGATTAGAAGAAGTCGATTATATTCATAGATAAGAGAACGCAAGCTTGCTCTTCCTATTAAAATACAAATGTTAGCTGTTGCTTAAATGTAAAGTTGGAATGTTAACTTAGGACTAACAGTTTTTTAAATGCTTTTAACTAAAGAAGTAGTTAGATATCCTGTGTTAAATTAAATTGCTTATATTTTCCGATTAGATATCCTTTTAGATAAATAGTGGTTGACTTACTATCAAGCTTTTGATAACCGACCCTATATACTTAGCACATGTGTTCGGCCCTATAGATTCCAAAGATAAGTCAAAGTACTACCGATAATTGGCGAAATCGCGTACTCCCGTTGCTTTACAGGGCACTTGCAAATGGATAACTGTGCATCGACATCGATTGTCGCTGCAGCGCTGCCAACTTAACTGTGTTAAAGAGTTGTCATTGTGCTGTTTGCAGAGTTGTCGCTCGTGCGATGGACCTCGTGTGTGTGTGTGTGGGAATCCCTGTGTGTGCGCTGGCTTTTGTAACAGTGAAGATATTGCAACTGCAACGTGTTGAAGTGGCGCCTCGCTAAAATTGTGTCAAACTGTGATTGCATTTTTGTGACTGACATTCGATTGCTGTGGCTGTTTGGTTTTGACAACTCTCACTAACTCTCAGTATCCCTTCAGTACGCCCTCTGTGTGAGTTTGTGGGCGTGGCTCGATTTAAGCACTGTTGCCTGTCAGGATCCGGCTTTCAGGATGTTAACAAATCCCACGAGTGTTATTTCACTGTTTGACGGAGATCACTTGCGCTATTTCCATCGTAATGGAGGAACTCATAACTCCCAGTTAATTATCGAGTATCGGGGGTACCACGCAGCTAATCCCAGTTACAATCCTGCCACCCCATATTGGCCGGGACTCCCGAATAAAGACCCCAGAGTCGCGCAATTAACTGAGCGACTTTTTAAATCCCCCCAATGATGGAAACAAACCCCTTTTGAGCGAAGACCGGAAAAAACAAGAAGCAGTCATCCCCGCTGCACCTTGCCCTGGGCCGGATACTTGGGCTATGATTATTACTTATGATAATTCAACTTGACGGCGCAAAAAGAACTTGACACCACCGCCCGAAAGAAAGCAAAATGCCGCCAGGACAACCACATCCAGGGGCTCGAGAGGTTGGAGTCAAGGAAAACAACCCTCGAGGGGTGGAAATGTGGCCAAGTGGGTTTTATGTTCCGGCGACTGCAATCGAGTCTTCCGCTCTTTCGGTGCCAGCGATTCCCAGGGCGACCATGAAGAACGAAACTCCAACTAAAACGAAACTGTTGCGTATTTTGCATTTGGTGCGGGGCACCGTCGTTTATTGTTTTCCATTCTCAGCCGCTGTCTTGTTCCGTTTTCAGGGGTGCGAGTGCGTCGCATTTGCACCTTCAATTAATATACTGGCAGTCTGGGCCGACTTCAACCCCTGGTCCTCCGGCCCTTGCTCTTTTTGTGATTTATGAGGGTGCGATGGCAAAACAAAATTAAGCCAGCGGACGAACGACAGTCGGCGTCAGCATCTTGGCCAGGGGTTTCCTAGCCCCCAGGAACCCCTCCACCGCACTGGCGCTGCCGCAGAGGTTTGAACTTTTAATTAAAAGTCACTTTTGATTTATAATTTGCGAGCGTTTTCGAGCTTTGCATAAACAAAGGGCCAGTGCTTGTCCAGAGTTGACAGCTATCAATGCGAAGGTGAGCCCAAACAGGGTTGTCAGCAGTCTGATACGATCGCTGGGATGCGTAACTCTAAAGTGTAATAGTTTGTTCAACTTCAGACAATTTAGAACTTAGCTCATATGACTCCTTAGTCCTCAGGTAAATTCCTAATGTATATGTACTGCAGCCAATACGCTTTTTTGGTTAATATTGTATAAATCTCAAAAATAACTAGGATGATCCAAGAAATCAGATTATAATCTTATAGCCATAGTCAGCTTTTCCTTTGTCGTATTGCCATTCCTTGCATATAGAAATCCGGAAAAGTTGTTGAAACAATAAATGCGTAAAAAAGGGAATCCACCACGCATATTGGTAACCCTGACAATCAACCGTTTGTTGCCATATTGTAGCAGGACACGTGACGCCCAGAAGGATATAGATGGCCGGAGAGGAAGCGAGGGGTGCAGCCTAGTGACGCGTGTCCCGTGCATAATCTGGATTTGCATGCATCAACTGAAACGGCAACCGTATTATGGCCCAAGGAAATACATCATCAAAAGGAGTCGGACCAGACCTGTCTGCTAGCTTCGACCATCTTGCAGACGGTACATACACTATGAAAAATTTGTATTTTTTTCTATTTATACATCAAGTATTCCCTAAAAGTAACCAAGATATAAAAAATATACAAAATGTTTAAATAATTATAATTACAATTGGAAAATCATGTAGGAATCGACAGGGTTGATCAGCGATTTTTTTTAGCTGTGTACCTAGCCTCTATAGATCGGGAGTCACTCACAGCAACCACCGTTCTGAAGGATGCGCTGCAGGTCCTTTGATGCGTGAACTGTTTGCGGCAAACAAAGTGAAGCCTCGGGTGAGACGGACGGCGGATGACAAACGGCGGATGACAAACGAACCTTGACAACCGAAAGTTGCATGCACTGCACATTGCCCTTAACCTTAATCAAACCCAAACCGAAACCCACACCCAATCCCAGGACCAGGCCCAGCCCAAAGCGAAACCCGGACGCGTGTCCTTCTAATAAGCCTAATGCATGGGAAAGTGGATGGAGGCGGAGGTCACACCAGAGAGCTGACAATATTGGTAATATTTTAAAGTGGACACGAGCACACGACCCAGAGGCCGCTTGTTGTCATAAAGAGGCCTTTAATTAAATTCATATTTGGACGCACAACATTGCTGATTTATGGTTGATGGGAAGGACGGGGGCGGGCGCGTGTCCTCAGCCATTGGAAAACAATCATGGGAGTCATAATTGTTTATATTGCCTTGCATTAATCTAATTGGATTGCCAATGGAGTTTAGAGTTGGCAGGGAAACAAAAAAACCCTCAATTTCATTTACTTTATTTGACAAAGATTTAGGGCAAGAATTCTTTTAAAGTATTCACAATATTAAAATTCTTTTAAATCAAATTTAAATCATTTAAAGATATTGAAAAGAAAGATACCTACAAGTGCATATGAGAAGTAGATCTCATGATAATATATCTCACAGTCCGCTCTCGGATTAGAATGGGGAAGCAGACTCTGTAATCTGCACCTGATTCGCTTCCAAATCATATCCTTTGGAGGGGCTATTTCGAGGGCTATCCATGTGCCAAACTGAAAGCATCTACGGCTTGTGTTGTTCATATTTGCATAAGCGTCAGCCGCTAGCATATTGCGTCCTTCGTTTGATGCCTGCCCTGTGGACCCCGGAGCTCTCACAGCTTCTTCCAGAGATGGTGCATCATGGTCATCATTACTCAACTTCTGGGCGCTGAGTAAATACTCGAAGCGGGCACTTTACGACCTGACCCCGGCTGATGGGCGTGGCTGGGCATAAGGTAATGCACGGCGCTTGTCCGGAGCTGGAGCTGGAGCTGGAGCAGGAGCAGGAGATGGAGATGGCCGTAAACAGCAACTGCTGCTGCCGCCGTATGGAAAACGTGCCGAGCATATTGAAATGGCTCACCAAAAATCCAGCCAACTGCAGCTTGGGCGGGGCTGTGCTGAAATTTGAAAAATGGTCAAAAGTTGTTTCCTGTTTTTACCTGGCTGACGGGCCCTGAGGTCCACTTACCCAGAGCCATAGATATATCGGTGCATGCGGGCATATGCCAAAGATCACGCGCGCTCCTCGAACATTACAGAGCTGGCTTTAACCCAGTTCCAGATCCGGCGCTCCCTCTCCAGTCCTCCCTGTCTCGAAGAGCACGTGAGTCCCGGCTAATCATTTGTCTTTCTCGACTGCATTTTCCACTGGAGGGGCGAAGAGAAAAGAGAAAAGGCGAAAAACTGCAGCGGAGAACGAAGTTTCCATTACGCACTGACAGCTGATTGCTAAGTTTATTATTGCTTTCGTTTGCGTTTCTGTTTCCGTTTTCGCTTTGCGTTCGCTTATGACTCGCCAAGCCAAGGATTTTCGCAGCTCAACTATTTATCAAGTGTTGACCTTAGATGGCATTATGGAAGCTCGCAGTTATTCGCGACTTTTCTTTTAGTTTTCGTCTGCAATCATTTGTTTTCCACTGACACTTTCGAGAGTTTTCGGAAAATGAATTTAAGTTTGGCGAGAAAATGAGATTCGCAAATCAATTTGGTATTGGTCCTTGAAACTATGTGATACTTGAATTTAAATGGCTAAATCCGAGGTTTTGGTTTAATAATTACTACATAGTAGTATTATTTGCATTTCAAACAAAACCTCTGCAGGGAATCCCTTTATTTTCATAAACCCATTACCCCCTATCGGCCAGGGACAAATTGACACATCCTTTGGCAAAAGTACTCAACAACAGCGGCCAGGATGCCAGACACGAGCACAAAGGACCCGGCCAGACACAACTGGAAGTGGAACTGCGACTGTGACTGCAAGTTGCATGAAATTATGCTTTAATCTAATTAGCATAATTTGGCTGCCCTGACGGCACTGGCACTGGCGATGAGTGCGATGAGTACAACGATGATGATGATTGTGATGGGTATGATGGCTCTGTTTTTGTAAGGCTCCAAGGAGCCATGTTGCCACAGTCCACAGTCCTGGCTGGCGACAACAATTGAAATTGAAACTGCATTATGCACATCAATGGCAACAACTATTCGGTTGGTGTTGTAGTTGCTGTTATCCGAGTTTTTTTCGCATTTCATTATGGCATTTTTGGTTACACTTTGTTCCGGCGCGTCTGTTGTCGCTTTTATGCTCGTATTTGCATTGCCTTTGTTGCTGTTGTTAATGCCATTTTGATTATGATTATGGAATTTTGTTGGCTTCTCCGCCGGCTTCCTGCCTTAACTCCTTTCCCATTGGCAGCCCCAGCCACAGTCAGAGTTTTGTTTACATGGCTCGTTGTCGGCGCACGCGGCGTATACGTAATGCTGTCCTTCTGCTGCGGCCCTCGCCCGCAATCCGGCTTGTCACGGGTCCACTGCCGCCACTTAAATTCATATTTAAATTACATTTGTTTATATATAAATCACCCGCCGTTTTGTGTGCAGTTTCATTTGCAATTCGCCTGTTGTCTGCCCCACGAATTGTGTGCTTTCACTTCTTCGTCGCGTCTGCTTACATTTCTATTTTCATTTCGTTTTCCGAATTAATTTACTTAACTTTCTTTTGAGCACAGCCAGAACGAGGAGTATTTGCATGTAATTTTGGTGGATTTATTGTTTGTTGCAATTATTTAGTTAATTATGCAGTGAAAGGAGTTTGTGATTGTCAAGGGGAAAATTAATAACTTTCAACCACAGTCTTTAGTTGAGTTTTCTTTTAAATATAAGTAATTATTTTGCTTAATAAATATTAGATTAAAACCCTAAAAAATTTCCATTCCCCTTAAATTAATAATAAGCCGTTAGTGCTAACCAAAATCCAGCGAATAAGCTAATGCTGTGATCCAATTTAAGCCTAGTAATTTGCAAAGATGTACAAAGGTATCAAATTCGAAACCTCGGTGCTCTTTGATTTTATTTCCAGCACGCCTGCCTTTTCTTCCTTGACAATTTCCACGCAGGAAGATCATATAAATTTGCTGTTGTCTGCATCCCGGTTCATAAAAATAAGCTCCTTGTGGATCCAGCTCGACTTTCCCTGCAGCCACCCATATAATTACACTTGCAAAAATTAACTGTAAAAAGGGCAAAGACAAAGGAGCACTCCACGGGCGGGATGAGTGGGAGGCACGAGTGGCTGTGTCGACTGTTGACATTGACAGTTCCGGGCGGAGTCGCTGATGTGGCGGCTGGGCCTCAGCCATATGCGCTCACGTATTGCACGTATCATAAAAAGGATAACAATATAATCAGCTTAATGAGTGGCTCTGGATGCTGCGACTCCCGTTCCTGCTGCGGATCCTGTTCCTGTTCCTGCGGATGCGACAGAGCTTTACTTTTACTTTTTTTTTATTTTTATGCACTGCTTTGTTTTTTTCCTTCGCCATTGGCGGTGGTTGCGATGTCTGGATGGCGGGAAAGGGATCCGCGCCGCCGGCTGTGCGTTGTCGTTGCCGCTGTTAAGCTTTGTGTAAGCAATGTACTTTGTCTGCCACCCGCTTCCCCCTTTCCCCCTGCCATTCGGCATTGATTTACGCACAGGGGCGGAGAACGGGGGGGCCGGGGTCTGAAGTTTAAAACAAGCAAACGGAAACGGAAGTGGGCTGCACGTGATGCTCGTTGAGGTGCCCAAGAGGAAGCCAAGGACTCGGCTCGTCCTGCTCCTTGTTGCTCTATCACAAACTTGACTGCCTCGTACGTGTGATGTGCTGGTGTTGGTGCTGGCGTTCGTGTGTGTTGTGTGTGTGTCTGTGCGTGTGAGTGGCGCACAGCTGCTTTTTATTACACTTTCAATATGGGGTAACAGGATATGCGGCATCTTGGCCTTGCAGCTTGTTTGTTGCCACTGTAAATTGGTTAAAAGTTAATCCGTAAATTTATGACATGCCAACAGCCATTTTGGCCGTCTAGGCTCGTGTACGAGTGTGCGTGAGGTTTTCCTTCTGTTCTCTCTGCTTTCCCGTAATGTCTTTTCCCGCCGCGGTGGAACGTGTCTGACTAGCTGCCGGCTAAATGGATAATGGCAATTGCACTTTGAACTTGTAATTAATTGTGGCGCCCATTTAGCGAGGGGAATTTACATTTTAAATTAAAAAGAAAACGGTAATGGGAGGAAATAACTGAAAGTCATCACTGAAGAACGTAAAAGATGTAACTGAGAGGGTTACAAATTGATAAAAATAGTTGTTTATTATTATTATTAATTGAAAAGTATAAAACATTTGTCTCTTCTATCTCTTATTGGCTCTAATATTGACATAACATTGTTACTTAAATGTTTTCAAAGCCTACCTACTTACCCATGGAGCGTATAATACGATTGGAGTTCTAAGGCATCGAATTCCCCTCCTGCAAACCTGGTTGCTAGCACTCTCTGGGAATAATCCATACCTCCAACCTCTCTCTCCTTTGAAGGCTGCCAATCCCCACTGGGTTGGTCTCAATAATAATGTTGATTTTCTTGCCTTGATTGGCAAACGGTTAATGAGCATCGAGCTCGTTTCGAAATATGCAAAATATGATTTAATTATGGTGGCCCCGAGGACGATTCGGCGGGCAATGCACAGGGGAAATGCCTCAAAAGGCCAAATTAGGCAACCATTGTTGGGCAATTCTCAAACACGGGCAGGATGCTTGCATCCTTAAAAAAACACAGTAACCAACAGAAGGATAGGGGGACAAGTGGGCTTTAAACTGCGCCGCCATTTAGGGGTGGCGAACCACCACCGAAGCCACCGAGCCACCAAATCCACCGAATCAACCCCTCGGTGTCAGTCAGCGTCAGTCAGCTTGCCACTTGTTCGCGCTGTCACGGCGAATCCTCCAAGGATTTAACCCAATTTATGAAAATTCGTTTTCGCTTTTTTTTGTGTGTGTGTGTGCAAAGCAAAATATTTGATTTTGTTTTGCACTTCATTTTTCAGGCGGCGCAAGTGAAAAAAAAGGAAACCACCAGCCAGCCGGCAGGACGTGGGGTGTCAAGGATAACGCTGCCAATCTGATGGGCCTGCGAGAGGGTTGCCGCTGTAGCAGCCGCCTGTCACCTCTGCCTTCCGTCGTCCGCCGTCCGCCTCCGCCTGCCACGCCACGATTGTGACAGGTTGGCGTTGGCGTTACATTATTTTTGTCGCTTCCTTCGCAACAAGGAGCAGCAACAGGCCATGCCACGGCGCCCATCCGGCCTTGCTGTCACCTTAACAAGCTTAATGAACAACTCATTAATCATGCACATTTCGCATTCATAAACTTGCCGCGACAAATCAATCCATCAATCAATCAATCGGGCCCACTTGGCCGCCCGACTTTCGCCTCAGACAGCGAAATGCTTTTGTCACAACACTCTCGGGCTCTCGGCCCGAAGGAGGCTTTAAAATGTTATATGCCGCATGATTGATGCGGTTCGGCGGCTCAAGCTGGTTCTAATTCCGTTCGGAGTGGATCCTGTCCCGGGGATTTGCGTCTAATGAGTGGAAAGATTGATAGACCTCGTTGGCCCCGGTGTTACGGAAATAAGATCTGATTGGGAAATACTGAAATGCTAAAAGCCATTCCCTTTATGCACACGCTTTAAGCGAAATCCATGGCAAACCTCTAACTAAATCCCGGAGAACCACAATTCAACGTCTCCCCTTTCAGGAATCAGCTATATCAGCAGAAAGTGGAATGCAAAATGCAGGAAAACCCAGCGCAGCAGTGATAGATACAGATACCGACGCTCTGGCAGATACTTTATTGCAGTTTCAGCACCACGAACAGGAGCAGGAGCAGAAGCCGGAGCGGGAGCGGGTACACGGGCAGCGACAGCTCCTGGCTGCCCTGCTGTTATCGCTGCTTTTCAAATGACATTTAAATATTTCCCACAAAGCCGCAAGCTGTCAGAGAATATGGAATAGTGGGAGCTCGGCCAAGGATGCTCCTGCCACAAGGAGCTGTAAAAGATGCTGTCTGACAGCGCACAAAGCTCAAATTAGTGGCGGCCTCGCCTCGCCTCCTCCTCCGTTTGGCGTCATCAAAAAATCCATTCTGGTGTTATCAAAAGATGGCTGAAAAAGAATATTATATCTATGGCTTTTTGCGGGACATCAAAGTGCCTCATTTTTTCAGCTTAATGGATGGAAATTGCTTAATTACTTGTAAACATGAATTGCCAACACCTCTCCCGGTCCGAGGCCACTCCCGACCAACCTAATTCATTGCTATTAACGCCTTGACGCCCGCCAAAATTGAATATCAGCCGCCTGCGCCCGGGACACTCTTAATTTAATTAGAAGCCCGACGCACTCCGGCTCTATGTAAATTTTGTCAACTTTTAAAGTGAGAACTTCAAACGAATTTCTCCAGGATCGGGCTGGGCCATACGACATTTGCATTCGCCGGGGGTTGGGGCCCAAGGATGGTGTTATTTTTACGCACTAGATGGGTATCTACGCAGTCCTGGCCGGGGGACAGGGCATAAAAGTTCCAGGAATAAAAGATTTCGGGGGGACCGAAAGCTGATAGAACGTAATCGAATTAAAAACTGATAGGGCTTCCCTGGAAGAACGTAACTTTTGGCTTATGTAATCAAATAAAGTTCACCTTTCCACTTGCAGACTTCGTAGGGCAAAGAAAAGTGTGATTTCTCTTGGGATATCAAAAGAAACTGTTCTGCAAACAACATTTCTCAAGGAGATTTAACCAGTAAAACTTTAATTAAAGAAGGTTTGATGTTAAGTGTGGATTCTACGAGTATTAAAGCATAGTAATCTTGGTTCAAGCATAAATTTCCAGAGAACTTTCGTCTGCAACAATAATTCGCAATGAAAACCCATTCACCACGGGTCATTGTCTGCATTGCGTTATTTATTCTTTAGATAATCACTTTTTTATTTAATCTGAAGTCGTCTGTTCCCCGTTTTTAATGACACTGACGTGTCGACAATGCGACAAATAAAAAACACAGCTACCAGCGAGCGATGTCCTTTGGCATTAGTTCAAATCCTGACCGTCCTGTCCACTTCAGGGCCAAGCTGTCTAGCCGTTGGATGAATGTCAGCGTATTGATTTCGGGCTCGCTTCTCTCTTTCGCTTTTCAGCATCCATTTCAGGCCCTTAAATTACTTTTCAAACTGCCAGAGCGTCTACAGAGAAAATAAAAGTAGTTGTGATCAATAAGGGTTTTATTTTGAGATTTTATTATTCAGAATATATTTTTAAAGGAAATAGAAAATTAGTAATCATATTTTATAGTTACAAATTCAATGGAAATTATATTTTTTAATGCTATAAGCATACATTGTAGTATTTTTTTTACTTTTTAAAATATTCTCTATACCCATTCGCAAATAGTATGTGCTGCTCTTCGCTAACATAGAGTCTGTGCCTGGAGATTGTATGGTCGGGGCACTTTCACAACCTTATGTCTGTTTGTGTAAGGATACTAAGATAGAAATGGGCAATAACTGTGACCAAAATCTGTTTATGATTGACACTTGGTGGCACTTGCGTCTAGACTTGAGTCGAAAGTTTTTCGATGCAATTAAAACGGCCTGAAGATGGCGTACGGCTCCCGCAACGCAATAATAAAGCCGTAATTTGCCTCAGAGTTAGCCTCAAAGTCACGCTAGGACGGGGCTAGGCCCATACCACATAGCTCTCTAAGTTCCTGCTGCGTGCTTGTCTCGGGGCTGTTATCTTTATCGCACTGTTAAGTGTTGGCACGCTTTAAAGTGACATCCGCACAGCTGCTGCCCTGGATCCCAGTCCACCCGCCACTGGGAAGGCCGTAAAGCTCTCGGCGATATGTTCGCAGCCCGGACCGAAGGCACTTTTGGTTTATGCCCGCCCCGAATAAAACTTTAGTGCACGAGTGACTGAAGCACACTCGCACTCTCGCACTTGACTCGAAACTAAAATCTAATAACACTTTTAGCACAAAATACATGTTAATGTGACCCCAAGGACTGGCCGCAGAGCCACATAAAACCGAATGCAAAGTCACGCATCCGGCTCCTTTGAGGCTTTCATATTTTTTGTGCCGTGCAGAGGGGCCCCATAAAACCAGGGCCGGGACTGCCAACCTGTGCCAAGTTTATGCGGCAATATTAGCCGTAGTAAAAGTTGAGTTTTTAGCCAGAGTCCAGGAGCGGTCCGTCCCCGCTCCCCTGGTTTATTAGATGACCAAGTCCTCCTAAACTTTTCCTACCACCGGGCGTTAAAGCAAAAATGCCGTAAGAGAAACATGTAGCGAAGAAAAGGCAAAAAACTTTTAGATCCCAAAAAATGCAGAACTTTCCTCTTCTCGGGCGGCATAAATATATATGTATATATATATATATTCCTTGTATTTTGCTTAATATGCGGCAGCATTGAAAACTTTGCTGGCCAGCTTCGAAAACTTTCGGCATTCGCACTCGAAGTGAATCCCAGAAAACAACGCAAAAGTTGTAATTGTTGTTGAGGTAAGATATTTGTTATAGCAATTTGTATTTATAGAGAGGCCGCCCCGGCCCAGGCATCAGCAAAAATCCATCATTGATGAAGTGCTCTCGGCGGAAAGAGTCCCGAGAGTCCCTTGAGCTTCACTCGCAGTGCATTTTCGTGGACTCGGCTTTAATGGGGGTATTTAAGCCGCAAACGAATTGCAAATTGGCGATATGCAAATGTGGCCATCGCTTCATTATCGCAAGTGCCGCGCCGCAACACTTCAGATTGGAGTGCACACGGATATGCCGGCATGGCCATATTCATATCCTCCGAACCACTGATATGCGGACGGTTTGACGGTCAGCACACATCCGCCATCGGTATTTTTATGTTAATTAATTCAGCCATTAAGGGTTGTCATATTTCAAGGGCCAGAGGTCAGCAGTGACTGCTCCTTGCAATTAGCAAGCCGAAACGATCTTAATGGGGTAAGCCGAAACCAGCTCGCTGATTATACGCTCCTTCCCAAGGACAAACAAGCCCAGTATCACTTTGGGAGTTGGAAGCGTAAGGAGCCAAAGCCCCGTGAAA
>VNJO01011724.1:0-94519 GCA_008042535.1 Drosophila tani | reverse complement strand
CTCCTTCCAGAGCGGACGCGGCACACGGGCGGCCAGTGCCTGGCGATGCCGGACAGCCTCCTCAACGCCCCTGCGGTTCTGCTGCAGGAAGGGAGCCAGGGACTCGCCCACGGTGTCCTCGAAGACGGCCAGGGTCTGCAGGGATTACTGCCAGATTAGATTAAGGCCAATTCTGGATAAGTATATCACCTCACCTTCTGCTTGATCAGGTGGAAGCGCCGCTGCTGGTGCTCCCCGCCGAACTCCCGCTCGGCATTGTGGAGCTCGAGGAGCGCCGCCTCGAAGGCGTTCATGTCGTAGAGGGCGTCGCACTTCTCCGCCACAATCTCCGCCGCCTGGATGCTCTGTGGGTGGTCGCGCTGGAAGAGGGCCACGGCCTTCTCGGCTCGCTGGACGTCCGAGAAGGCCAGATCCGGGCGGGCCAGCGACCTCTGACACCGGCCCCGCTTGAACAGGGTCTTGTAGTCGCCGGCACAGACGCCACTGGCCCTGTCCTGGCAGCTCCTCACCCGCTCGGAGGCCGAAGGGCGTGGCGCCAGCCAGGACAGCGAACTGGGCTGCGGCTCCGGCTCCTTGCACACCGCTAGTGACCACCCCAACGCCGAAAGCGCCGTCTGGTTCAGCAGGCGGCGGGTGTAGTAGGTGCCCCAGTCCCGGTAGATCTGCGACTGGATGCAGGAGCGCCAGTCGAAGCGCTGCCAGGGCTTCAGCTGCGGCAGCAGCGTCGTCTTGTTCAGGCCGCTCGTCCACGACATGGTGTCTGGTTCCTTGGGGCTCTTCGCTTCTTCCGGTCCTCTCGCAACGGTCCTTGGCTTCGCGATTCACTTTCACAAGGGAATTTCGGCTAACTCGCGATATTGGCAATTTTTGAAGCTCGAAATTTGGCAATGAACTTTAATCGGTAATCGGTAATCGAAAATCGAAACGAAAATCAAAGCAGTCAATGAGTTTACAAAGTTTACGAATTTCGAGTGATAACCTAGGGCCTGCTTGATGAGAGTAAACATATTTTTGTCCCATTTATTTATAATTATATTTATATCTTTGCGAAGTTATTATAATTTAAAAAAGGCGAATAAAAACACTCACTTTCGATCTTTCCTTTAACTACTACAAGTTTTGCTTTTTTAAAAGCAATTGTTTTTCAGAAAGATCTCATGCTCGCTTCCATTCCCACGCTTTGCCTGCAGTGTACAAGCAAAGCAGCAACGAGAAAGAAAGCTAACTTCGGTAAACCGAAGTTGGTATACCCTTGCAGTCTGCAATTGGATCATTGAAAATCGAACCATTTTAGTAATGGTGAAAAAACATCGAATTTTATACATTTTACATTTTACATGTAGAATTTTACATTTTCATATAAATCGACCGATCGCTTCTATGGCAGCTATATGATATAGTGGTCCGATCTTAATGAAATTAAAACCGTAATTCTAGAAACATAAAAAACTGCTATATCTCAAAATTTATAGAAATACGTTTAAAAACAGGGAAGTTAAAATTTTTTTTACATTAATTTCGCCACTATTCCTATGGCAGCTATAGGATATAGTAGTCCGATTTCGGTCGTTCCGACATATATACTGCGTGCTAAAGAAATAAGACTATGCTGAAAATTTCAGCCCGATAGCTCAAAAACTGAGAGACTAGTTCGCGTAGAAACCGACAGACGGACAGACAGACAGACAGACAGACGGACAGACAGACGGACATGGCTAGATCGACTCGGCTGGTGATGCTGATCAAGAATATATATACTTTATGGGGTCGGAGATGCCTCCTTCACTGCGTTGCAAACATCTGGTCAAAATTATAATACCCTCTGCAAGGGTATAAAAACAGCTTATAAGATTCACTCTGTAGCGAACAAGAGAGGTTCTTTATTTAATTTAATATTTGCAAGCATGCAGCCAATTTGGATTTTTTTTTGAAGCCCACACAAATTTCCAAATTATTTTTATCAAACAAAGATACCTTTGACCAAATCCCCATTGCAATATATTCGATCAGAACCCCATAGTCTTTAATGTCACGTCAAGTACTAGCACCTTTGGCTCTCAACAAAGCAGAAAGTTCAGTTTACTTCGGGACTACGAGCTGAACGGATCTGTGAATTATTTTCTGTTTAAAAAAAGTAAGAATACAAAAAAAGAGCTGAATTATTTAGAGCTCATTTATTTGTATTGAAGAAAATGCCCGAACCGAAAAACGTTGAGGTGACTGAGCCTCGCAGGGAGCCAATCCTGCAGCCCGTGAATGAAAGCGTCCAGCCGCCGCACAAAAAGAAAAAATGCAAGAAAAGCAGAAAAGTAAGTTACTACCAGTGCCCCATATACATTCTTGAACAGCTGATCTGGTTTTGCTTACATTTGAATTGTTTGAACAAACATAGGTCGGCCAAAAGCGGTAATTTCAAGTTTTCTTTTGCGACACTTGGTCACCATGTCCTCTTCAAATTTAACTGAAACTTTGAATTCTTTGTTTTCTGTCGCGAACGCAAAGCAGAGCTTTAAGGAGCATCGCATTATGCAGTGGCGACGACGAAATGCTGCTCTGGATCTAGTTTTCATTAATCTTTTTGTCAAAAATATTCATTGTTTCAAATTCAATTTACGCGCACTTTTATAGTTTTCCACCTTTCCGGCAGCACTGCACAACCCTTTATCTCTATGGGCAGCACTAGAGTCATTTACGAGCGCACGTTATTTTTTATATATGCGAACATTTTTCAATATCTTACTTCTTGACACCATTTCAAAATGCGAGACGATGGCAAACTACTAAATAAAAAATGTCTGCTAAGTAAAAAACAAAACAATTCTAAGAAATAAATTCCCGCCCATCAGTACTCTTGTCCAACTATCCGGCAACACAGCACAATCCGCCCTATGGGCAGCACTGCAGGCAATTAACAGCTGTTCAGTTCGAGCGCACGTTTTTTTATATTTACAAAAACTTTGAAATATCTTACCTCCCTAGAATAAGAACAAACGCAAGAGTATGATGGCCAACATAACTCTGAATGTGAATGTGAAGACGCCAACGATGGCGCCCAGCAAAAGCCAACAGGTAAGCGGGTTTAATTCAAGTTTAATTCGTGTTTGAGTTTTTAATTTCGTTCTCCAGAAACAGAAGGCAACATTGTCAGCGGTAAAGAAGCGTGGCACCAAAATGCAGGATTTTGATTTTAACTTTAATGTGGAGAAGCCGAAAGTCAAGGCGACTGCTGTGCGGCGAAAGGCGCCGTCGACGACGACGCCTTTAAATTTGAAAACAAATAATATTGTGGTAAAAACTGAACCAACTTTGCCGAAACTCGAGAAGCCTTCGAAGCCATCTGATGAGCTTAAGTCTAATGGTATTCCATCGAAAGGACAAGGAAAGTCAGCTTCTCTACCTTTGCCGAAGCTCGGAAAGCCTTCGAAGCCTTCTAATGGTATTCCAACGAAAGGACAAGGAAAACCTTCCACTGCCAACGACGATATCATGTTAAATGTGACCACATCAGCCCCATCGAAGAATGTTTCGAAAATAAAACCAAAAATCAAATCAAGAGCCGAAAGAATGGGCAAAATCAGGAAGCCAGCGACAAAACTCAGCGAGGAACAGCTCAAGTTGTTGAAAACCAAAGCCAGAGGACGCGTTAAGAACCCCAATCAAATGCCACGTCCTGGCGATATATTCCGGGCCCAAATGGAGGAGGAGAGGCGTAATAAGGCAATGTTAGAGGCAGGTTTAGTGGACCCTGCAGGAAGCGATGAAGAATCCTCATCTGAAGGCGAAGAGTTCGGCAAAGGAGCCACATCCGAATCCGAATCAGAATCAGAAGAACCCCCCACCAAACCGCAGCCAAAGGTGCCCAACACGAAGGAGGAAGCAGCGGCCCAGAACCGTTTTCGCACCAAGAAGGTAGGACTCTTCGATCAGAGCGACGTCGAGGCCCTCAAGCAGCTGGGGCAAAGGGTCGTCAAGCCGGTGACGGAGACCATATTCTCCGGATTGAAAGTAGAGACCTTGGGTCTGCATCCGCACGCCGTGAAGAATCTGCAGGACCTGCTCGGCATAAGGGAGCTGACGACAGTGCAGCAGCGGGCCATACCCCATGTTCTCGCGGGCAAGGATGTGCTGGTGCGATCCCAGACGGGTTCCGGCAAAACCCTGGCCTACGCCCTGCCCATGGTGGAGTTGCTGCAGATGAAGAGTCCCAAGGTCAACAGGAAGGACGGCGTGCTGGCCCTGGTCATCGTGCCCACCCGCGAGTTGGTCATTCAGACCTACGAGCTCGTCCAGAAGCTGGTGAAGCCCTACACCTGGATAGTGCCCGGTTCCCTGCTGGGCGGCGAGAGCCGGAAGAGCGAAAAGGCGAGGCTGAGGAAGGGCCTTAACATCCTGATAGGCACACCGGGTCGCCTGGTGGATCACCTGCTGCACACGGCCAGCTTCAAGCTGACCAAGCTCCAGTTTCTCATCCTGGACGAGGCCGATCGCCTGCTGGAACTCGGCTACGAGCGGGATGTCAAGCAGCTGGTCGAGGCCATCGACAAGCAGCGGGCCGAGGAGAAGGATGTGCCGCAGCTGCAGCGGATGCTGCTGAGCGCCACGCTCACCTCGCAGGTGCAGCAGCTGGCCGGGCTCACCCTCCGGGATCCCCTGTACATAGACAACAGCGACGTGGCCGCCAGTGCCGCCCTGAAGGCCAGAGATGGCTACCAGAAGGACTCCATAGAGGCCCAGCTAGGGGTGGATGATAATGATGGCTTGGGCGAGTACCAGGAGGATCTCACCGGTGTGCTGACCATTCCGGAGCACCTCCAGCTCAGCTATGTGGTGGTGCCGCCCAAGCTGCGCCTGGTGGCTCTCTCCGCGCTGCTGGCCAAGGAACTGGATGCCAACCCGAAGCACTTCAAGGCCCTTGTCTTCATGAGCACCACGGAGATGGTCAACTTCCACCACGACATGCTGAACGAGGCGCTGACCCAAAGGGTGCTCGACGACGAGGATGAAGAGGACAACGACTCGGACGAGGACGACCCACCGCTGCTGAAGGGACTGCGCTTCTTCAAGTGAGTTGGAGCCTCGAGGTGATGAAGAGCAGTCTTCAGTATTATCCTTTCACAGGCTACATGGCTCCATGACGCAGACGGAGCGGCAGGGCGTATTCCGTGGCTTCCAGTCCTGCGACAGCTGTGTCCTCCTGGCCACCGATGTGGTGGGTCGCGGCATCGATGTGCCCGACATTAAGCTGGTGGTGCAGTATACGCCGCCGCAGACCACGGCAGACTTTGTCCATCGCGTGGGTCGCACGGCGCGGGCTGGGCGCAAGGGTCGAGCCGTGCTCTTTTTGGCGCCCAGCGAGGCGCAGTACATCAGACATCTGGAGAAGAAGCGCATCCGCATCCAGCAGGGCGACATGTATGTCTATCTGCAGACTCTGCTGCCCAAGGACGACGAGGCGAGAAGCGTTCAGGAGGCGGCCTCCAACTTGCAGCACAAGTTCCAGTCGTTGCTCGAGGACGATAAGGAGTTGCACGACAAGTCCTGCAAGGGTAAGTGACTAGGGAAAGTCCTAAAAATTAACAAAAACGAGAATAAGCGAAATTGATTAAAAAAGAAATGAAAATCTTTCATTTTGCGCTTTCGGTATCTCTCTTTCTCGCTCCCTTTTTCACGCTTTGCCTGCAATGTACAAGCAAAGCAGCAACAACAGCTAAAGACCGGTTGTCTGCTCAATTTTGCTCTTTCCTTTTGTTCTCTTACTCTCTTGATGCCGCTTGCTTTTCGGAATCTCTCTTTCTCGTTTCCCTTTCCAAGCTTTGCCTGCAATGTACAAGCAAAGTAGCAACAACAGCAATAACCATACCAGACCCTTCGGTATTCCTTAGTTAGTTAATGACTCAAGGTGTCAATGTAAGCTTTGCCTGATTTAAGATTTACCTGCAATGTACAAGCAATGGAGCAACAACACCAATGTTGCCAGACCCTACGCTCTTCTTTAGTCAGTGACTCAAGGTGTCAATTATTTTAATTATTCTATTGATTTAACGTACTTTTCCTCCTGCTTTATGCTCGAATCAATACCTTAGAACGTGCAATTAACAGCTTTGTTGCCAATTAAAGAATAATACCAGAGGGGAGAGACCCTTTGCCTTTCCCGTCCCCGTCCCTGTCCCTATCCCGTCCCTTTGGTCGAGTTCCCATGGCACTTACTTTTCCAATTGCCCCAACCCTGAGCCCTCTCTGAACAAACTAGCAATTTAATCCTTTCACCAAAGAACATTAACTTTGTAATTACGATTTTTTACAACGCTGCGACGGGGAGCGGGGGGAAAAAAAACAGATATTGCGAGGGAAAAACACACAAACCAAACCCTCTGACATTTTTCCAATTATAAGTTTGACCGCCCACTTCGTCCAGGTCCAGTTATCATCCATCCGCGAGGCAGTGCACGTTAAAAACACAAAAATTATTTCATATTTGAAGTTAATTTCGATTGCGTGTCAAATGAACAGCCCGCCCCCACCACCGCCCTCACCCTGCTGTTCCAAGGACCTCCAGCCATCATCAGCCATCAGTCATCGCGGCCAGTTACCACCAGCGACTCCTTTCATCGCCCCCCGCGATCCTTTTTTCCCGGCCTTTCACTCATTTTCCACGTTTTATTTGAGTGGGTTTTTAAAGGGAATACCTCTTGATATTTATAGATATTTATAGAAAAGGGTTTTGGTTAGATTTTTGCTTATTTTAGGTAGTATTTATTATTAATATGCAGTATTAAATATATATTGTATATATTTTACATGTACATCTTTCTTTCTTTTTTATGCTTCTACAAATATCACAATATCCTTTTACTAGGTATCTCTATGTCCGTGACTCCCATATATTTTACGTTATTTTTACAACACACACACACAATCCCTGCTTATATCCTGCTGAAGTTGTAATTTCAATGTTTGAAAGGATACTAGATAGTAACCAAGGGTTTGGTGACTCTGCCACCCAAACCTTCCTCTCTCGATTGAAACATTAGGAAAAAGAGGCCCTGGGGGTGTGGGAAAAGAATCCCATCGAGAAGCGAAGAGGCTCCAAAATGAATCATAACAAGGAATAAAGCTAAGCGATTCGAAACAGGAAGCGGAAACTGAGCGAAATATCCAAATGGCTTTCAGGCCAAGCGCAAAACAATAGCAAAACGCCAAGATAAATATAAACAAGTCGGGATATAAAGCGAAGAGAAGGTAGGGAGGGCACAGAGAGGGAGAAGAGATCTGGTCAGAATGGCAACTCAAATTGCACTTAAGCGCCGAGTCAAGCGTCAAGACAGGAAGCCACTCTTGGCTAAAACTTAAGAGGAGCAAAAACAAAATGGCCAGCGAAGGAGAGGGAGTCACAGGAGGATGCAGTTTGCTCCTGCTGCTGCTCTGCTCCTCCTGCTGCTGCTCTGCTGCGTCCAATCAAAAAGCCATTAAAAAGTATTACGCTTGAACAAAACTGTACAAAGCAGCAGATAAAAGGAGCTAGAAAAGGACCCAAAATTGGGGGGGAAGTTGTTGGTAGCAAGCTGGCTCTCAATATTTGAGCAGTAAGACAAAAGGAGTTAACGTTGTCAGACAAGTCCGACAAAGATACCCTTAACGATCCCTTGTTAATATCAATTATCTACAAAAATATATGTATATATAGGGACCTTTTCAGTGCCAGATAATCCCTGGCCAGGCCCACTGATCCTTGGAGTTAATTATCGACTTACAAATAATTCTAGCGTACTTTTTTTTTTCTCCGGCTTTTATCCGTTCCATTGTCTCGCATTATCCCGCCGAGAAGTGCTGCTGAGCTAATGCTTTCCACATTTAAGCCTCTGATGGCTCATAAGTCCGCCCACTCCAGCAGCGACAACGTCAACGACACCCCCGATTAGCTCTATAACCCATACATCCGGGGAAGCCTTCGAAGAACCCTTTGCAGGGGTGGGAAAAAAAGAATGAAATAAAACTGAGACAACGGGAAAAACAATCACAACAATTTGCCACGCCTACACACACAAATGGAAACCGCATGGACACGCGCTCTGTGTAAATTACAGTGAATCCTCGATAGGGTAGACCATTCCCTTAACTAAATTAGGGCATAAATCATTTAAAACTTCGAGTAAAGTTGATTGCGTTAAAGATAAATACAAATAAACCTTATCAGCATCACCAGACATATCGATTTAGCCAAGTTATGAAGAGCAGGAAAAAGGTTAATCTTCTTTATTACAATTCTCTGTTATCCTGGTAACCAATATTTACAAAACTTAATAGAGGGATTTCCGTTTTACTAGCTCTTTCTCGCTTCCTCTCCCACGCTTTGCCTGCAATGTACAAGCCAAGCAGCAACCACAGCGGAATTACAAGGGAAATAAACCCTTTATTATTGGGAGTTTAACCGAAAGCTCTGGTTACTTCTCGCCAAGTCCACTTGCAGGGATGCCCACTGTCCATCTACTTGCACTCTGAGACCCAGAATTGAGCCGCTGACGTGCGCATTAGCCACAGTCCCTGAAACCACCCAGGCCAGAGTTACACCCACAACCCAGGGCCCAGGGCCCAGAGCCCACTCCCCATGGCACAGGACATTCCTGGCTGTGCCTCGAGACAATGGGCCTGCAGGCAGGCGACTGGGAGGGGGAAAAGGCAAGGCAAAGTGGCATAAAAAGCCATTTTGTGCGGTTTCTGTGTGGTGGATTTGTGAAAGTCCTCCGAATCCCAAATGACATTTATTTTATTCGCCACTTCCGGCCGACAGACGTCTCTAAACATCCGCTGCCGTCGCCGTCATACTTTTTGTTTGCCTAATGTCTGCCACTTGACTGTAATCGCATTTGCGGCAATTAAGCCAGACCAAAAAGCCAAGGGTTTGACTTTGGGCCCAGCCCGAAAAGGAGGACCAAGGAAGTCACAGCAGCAGCAGAAACAGATACAGATACAGAGGGGACTCACTGCTGTGAGTTAATTGCCGGGGCCGGGATCGTCTTTGCATCCATCTCTGCCAGTGGCGTGGCTCCTGCACTTCCTCTCCAGGCAGTTGTCCTGGAATTACTAGCTAGCAGGAGGTTGCGGTGGGGATTCTGTGGTCTGCTTGTGGTCTTCTGCGACTTGGTTATGAGTTGAGATCCTAGGAAAGTCAAGGGAAGGACTTTATTAGGAATATATTGGGGAGTTGTTTTTAAAAAGGATTTATTTATAATATTTACTACATTATAATAATTTAAAATGAATCTTGTAACGTTGTCCTTGCATTATCTTTCATTAAATCTTCTGATACTTGCCAGTATCTGTACCAACTCCTCTCTGAACTATATCAGGACGATTACAACCCCATAGTTTCTGTGTCTGCTACTACCACCGCTCCAAGGAGAGATACATTTTTAATTTCACATCACATTTACATATCCACTCCACTCGCGCTCAGCACTCTGTGTCTCTGTGTCCTTGTCAATTTGATCCCTGCGCGAGATCCTTATCGGGGTAACAATTGCGGTCTTTGTTGCCGAGTGGCTGGCAGCCCCAGCTCCGCTACAGCTCCGCTCCAGCTCCGTTGGTAATTTGATATCATTGTTGTATAATTTGGAATTGCCTGGCATAAGTGCTGCGTAATTAGCAAGGACATGCCCACAACAGCGAACCGCAGTCGCAGCCGCAGTCAGAGCTGGGCGTATACATTATATATTATATGCACACACAATAGAGCCGAGACGACGTGGATGTGAAATCCTTTGCTGACATTGCTCATTTGTCATTTTAACAAATTTATTTTGTAATGAATGCGGCAGTGACGCACACACACATGCAGGCAGCACTTAAGCCAAGACATCAATTAATTCTAAAAGCATTAACATGCCGCCATCTCTCTCTCTGTTTTGTTTATTTTTTTTCCCCCGGCAGCCTTTGTGTCCTGGATGAAGTTCTACTCGACATTTCCCAAGGAGCTGAAGCCCATCTTCAACGTTAAAGTCGCCCACATGGGCCACTTTGCCAAGAGCTTCGCCCTGAAGGAGGCGCCCAGCAAGTTTGCCGCCAAGCACACGGAGCCCAAGGCGGCACCACCCACCAACCGACTGACCTACACGGAGCGGTAAGATCGGAGTTTAGGGACTTCAGTTCTTAAGTTCCTAAATTAAAATCCCCTTTGCAGCGATCCCGAGAAGATGCAGGCCCAGAAGCGCACCAAGCGACGCATCTTCACGACAACGGTGGGCGGAGAAGGGCGCCAGCTGCAGCAGAAGCCAGAGGAGGGCGATCGCCGCAAGGGATCCGCTCCTGGAGGAGGTTTTCAGGGAGGCGGAGTGTCGCGCAGCAGCTTCATGAAGAGCCTGGCCAAAAACAGGGCTCTGAACTGTTCCGAGTTCGATAGCGGCTTGTCCCCAGTGGGACCAGCCAAGCGCCGTAAGATGGAGTAAGAGAAGGAGAGGGAGGAGGAGCCCCACCCAAACAGTGAAGGAGGAGAACGAGGAGAACTCCCCCGGACAGCAGAAAGATTCTTCGGGCACTTTGCGGCACTTTATGCGCGCCATTTTGCTCCATCGGCCTGCCTGGCCGCTGTGACTGCTCGAGCAAATAATCGAAAAGAAAATTGCCCCGTACATATCTATCTTGTATATATATAACTGTATATATCTGTATATATGTGCGTGAAGAACCCAGTAAAAATCGAAAAAAATGCCCGAAGGATAAGCGCATCATAAAAGTTTCATTTTTCTCAACTTTTAAGCCCGGACGTCCTGCGGGAAAAGACGCTCAAGGAGGGGGTGCGCGGCAGCATATTTTAAGCTAAACTTTGCTTCCATTTTCTTTTTTTTTTTCTTTATATAAGTATATACTCTCCTTTTTTTTTTGTAATAATTTTGTGGAAAATATTAGAAATCCATTTTCCGCTCACTGCAGATTCATTCAGTTTTGAAAATGTCAGGGATGATGGTTTTCCTATTGGGCGTCAGAGGTCGGCACGTGTTGCCTGATGGCTGTCGCTGTCGCTGCCTTTTTATGCAACTGAAGCGCATAATTCGTTGGACAAGGCATAAATAAATATCAAATACTTTAATATAAACACTGCTCATACATTTTATGTTCCTATTACTCTGTTCCCGTTTCACCTGCTTCTATTTGGCCAGGACACGTGACCCCGGGAGGGGGCAGTCAGTCAGTCAGTGGGTATTATGGCACTTAATTGAGGCCTCTCGGTAAGAATGAAATGCCCCTAATTAGACGCTCGGCGATTGATTTTTAATTGGCCCAGAAAGGGCCTCTGTCTGTCACTCAAAGTCGAGAGCCAATCAAGCATGAACAATCGGGGGCCCCAAACGTCGATTCCTAATTACGTGCGAGTGTCAACATATGAAATAATATTTTCCCATAAATGGGGCCATTAAAAGGAAACCCGGATGGGTGGGTGGAAGGTTGGGGAATATGTACAAGATTTATGTGGACTTTCTTGGTACTAAATGATATATTATGTATATGGGGAATTATATATATTTCTAGGAAAGGATTGACGCCTTTTATCCGTAAGGAATACGGTTGGAAACGGAGGCTTTCCAGTTGCGCAATTTATTAATTTCTGATTAATATTTATATATATTTCCAATAAGTATTGAGAAAATATGATTGAGATCATGATTGAACTTTTTTTCAAGGACAAAGCACTCTCGAGGAGTGTTCAAAGAGGGGTAAGATGGCAGAAGTCTTCAAAGAGTGGCCAGATGGCAGGAGAATCAAAGAGTTGCCAGATGGCAAGAGAATCAAAGAGTGGCCAGAAGGCAGGAGAATCCATTTAGGGAGTAAAAGCTATCACAGTTTTGTTAAGGAAATAATTAATAACATTTTGGGAAATTAATAACAAAAAAAATAATATAGAAAACGTTTCCTGTAAAAGCCATCTTTATACCACTAAAATCCTCAGATTAAGGGGTTCAGGTACATTAGGGTCGAAAATGTATACAAAGAAGTTACAAATTGATTATCAACACTATATAGAATATCACGTTAAGTTCCTAAATATTTATTTTAAAAATTTAAGATTGTTTCCATTTTTTTAAAATATTTTAAGTCTTTTTCAGGTAAAGTGTGGAAGTCAGCCAATCTTAATGTAGGTCTTAGCTAAAACCATGATCCAAATTTGGCTCATACCTTCTGGTTTCCGTGCCAAAGTGCACAGATAAAAGAAATATAGTTGTATTTCAACGACATAACAAGCACACACAAAGAGACTCGCACCGAGAACCCACTGACAACCAACATCTGTTGGTATTTAGTTCCCCATTCGATTGATTTGAGCCCGATGTTCGCATGTGTGTGATTAGAGCCGACTTAATTGGATCAGGTCCTGCCTGCTAGGCCTGCCTGCTAGGATGTGTCGGAGAAAGTGGCTCGTTACCGCAAAGCACCACCCCCGTCGTCGAGGCTAAGCCCCCAAAGGGTTGGCCGTGGAAAATTGGTAATGTGATTGCACTAATGGCTTGAATTATGGACGCATTAGGGTAAATTAAAATCATTCACTCAACTGGCTGTCGGGGGGTGGCAGTAATAGAAGGTAAAGGGCTGGCCCGGGGTCGTCCTGGGGGTTGTAATGAAGTCGTAGTGCCACCAACAATGCCATTGTCGGTTGGTCAGGTGCAAATGTTTCCCTTGCTGTGTGGCTCGGCTCTCCTTCCTGACAACGAGCACGACCCAAATCAGCTGTCAGCATTTTTAGCCGTTAAAAAAGGAATACAACTAACGTGGCCCTCGGCGTTGACAATTGGGTGGAGCTATGTTGGGTTCGTAGAGAGCGGAAATAGGGGTGGGCTTTTGGCCCCTGGAAGGTGACAATTATTCCTGGCTAGTTGTTGGTTTCCTTCGCCGAAAGTATTGGTTACGTTACGCGATTGGTTCGAGTTTGCTGCTCCTTTTTTTTCTCCCACTTTTTACCAGATTAAATAATATTAAAAGGAGAGACAGGATATACCCTTCCCTCCTTCCAGGGTAACAATGTCTCAGACAGCAGAGAGATCAGGAGTGAGTGAGCAGAACCAGACCTCGGTGCTGCTTGGATTTATGGCGCACAGCGCCAACTGCCAATTTAAAGACAATTTGGCCAAGAGGCGCGATTTCAGCTAAATTGCATCACAAATGCAAACAATTAGCCGCTTTTTTACGGACCTGTAGCTGCAGTTGCCTTTGCTGTTGCTGCTATGGTGGCAAGTCGCCATCCCAGCATCCCAGCTATGACAGATGATCTCCTCGGTACTGATAAAATATCGACCCAGTTGAGCGTCGAAATTAATTGGACTTTAACGCGAGGCGACGATGGCTATAAAGGGAATGCCAAGGATTCCCAAGGTGCGTAGAACAGAAGCAAGAATGCAACAAGGTTTTTCGGCTTTGTTTACTTAAAGGTTTTAAATTGATTTAAAAGAAAATTAATTCATGATGTCATCACCTAAAAAAATTATGATTTCAACTTGTTTAGGTCGAAATATCTCAGAAATCTCTGGTGATGTGGGCACCATTGAGAAGGTTGAAGTTCTAGTACCTTGTAAGGCTATAGGAAAAACTTTTTAATGAATTTGTATCTTATAATACCCAGTAGGACTTGATAAATACAAGAAAAAAAAATAATTAAAAAACCTAATGAGACTTATTCAGAAAATTACTATATAAAAATTGATATAAATAAGAATTTAATAAATGTATATATTAAAGGATTATTTATTTATATTTTATCCTATTGTCAAGTAAGTGATCGTATCCGTTCTTATAAAAAAATTGGAGTTTGTCAATATATTTATTAGAGAAATAACCTAGTTTGGCAACAATGGAATGGAACAACGAAATAACGATCTAGTTCTTACTTCTTTAGAAACAATGGAGTGGAACAACGAAAGAAATAAATTCCTTATCTTTTCAGCTTTATATTTAATTTTTTTAATTTTTTAAAAATATTTTTAACCATTTTTTTTGTGAGCAGGGTATCCCTTAGTCCAGATCCTCCTCCATCTCCGAGCAGCGGAAGTACCGCTGAGGCAGAGAGTCAAGAGAGTCACCCGTGGGGCATCGTTGGCGGTCAGCGGTCCGCAGATATAACAGATTTCAGATTCATATTCACATTCAGCTGCGGCAGCGGCGGCGGCGGCGGCGGTCGCAAATTATCAACAAATTAGACTTTTCGTCCAAAGAGCCGACGAATTCGAGCTGCAACTCGAAGCTTGCCGGAGCCGGGTCATTTGGTTTGATTTGATTTCATTTGTTCGCATGTCTTGTTGTCATTTCGGGCCGAGGATGGGGATGGAGATGGGGATGGGGATTCGGCGGGACTCGCTTCTCGGATCGGATCCTTTTCGGGGCCAAGCCGAGTCGATTTCTCATCGGAGCTACGTTTTATGGGACGCCGCTGGTAAAGTGATTTCTTCAACGCTTTGTTAGCGCACCGGATTGATGCGGCTGTCATTAGTCGATTTCGTTTTCAGCCTAAACGGGATCCCACAGTGAGAGAAAAATATTTAGCAAAGATGTTGGTAAATAATAAAAATCGGAGAGGAACTTTTAAGGGATACCTACAAGTAGTGGAACTTTAATTGGGAAGAAACGATAACTTGGAAAAGCCAAAAAAACACATTTGATTTGCTAGAAAAAGAATTATATTTTATTTATATTTAAAGTTATTTTACTTTATGACAAGAACACAAAAAGATCATGTTTGACGCAAGAATGAGGTTTCAGCAGGGACCCAGCTTTTCGTCATGGGAATTTTAAAGCCTAAAGCCCTTTGCCAGCTTTGAACTTGATTCCTTTGTTTATTTCTTGATATTATTACTAAGTTGGGAGCTTATTTTAAATTATATCCAAACATTTAAAGATCTTTTATTTTTGTGAGTTTTAGTGCATTATTTTTTTAATTTTTGGTTCCCCAATTTTTTTTTTTGCCTGTAGAGACCTTCCTCCCCCGTCCCAGGTCCCATCATCACGATCTCCGTTTGCGAAATGCGTTTTTAACGTGCTTTTAATTGTGAGTTGCCCACTTCAGTCGTCTGATCCTCCTGTCCTCCTGCTTCCCTCACTCTCCTGAGCTCTCCTGCTCCCCTGCCCTCGATGCTCGCGGCTCGCTTGGCAAATTAAATCAAATTTGAACTAATTAACATAAATAAATTTACACAAATCCAATAGCAATATGGCTCGTTACAGGCCTTCACACTTTCCGCTTCACTGCAGCAGCGGCAGCCACCCCCCAGGAAGGGAGGTCTCATCAACCCCCGCCGCCACTGTTGCCGCCGTCACTGGCTGACATTTACAAGCGATATCTGTCAAACGGGACAAGTTGCATTTGCAAATAAATAGACGGGCACTCGTTCAAACGGAAACGGAAGCTGACGAGCCACGAAGCCTGGCAAGGGGTTGCTTTCGGTGGCAGGGGGAGGATATTGGTGTTGGCTTTGCTTCAACGCCTGCGCTTAAAGTTTTTAGGCGCTGGAAAATTAATTGGACTTGGAACAGTGGGGAGAGCTAAGAGCTAAGTAATTAATTAATAATATCAATTTATTGAAGACTCTAAAAGGAAAAAGCTTAACATTAAAATATATCTGCTTAATAATATTTCTACAGGACTTTTTCTATAGAAAAATGTGAGCTGAACGAGTTTTTATAAATAATTTAATAGGAAATCGAAAAAAATCCCTTTTAATAATTACAATTACGATTTATTCAAGGCTTTTAAATATTTTAAAGTATTGAAGTATTTATAATAATACCATTGACTTTGAATTAAGTTAAAATAAACTATTCTGCAAAAATATAATAGTTATAATACATAAAACTAATCTGTGTGAGTTCTTAAAATTAGTTTAGTAGAAAAACGCACATACAAATTTAAATTACCATTTACTCAAGCCGTTTTAATATTTTTAGGCATTTGAAATAATACTTTTTATTTTAAATTATATTAAATTAAACGTTTCTGCTAAAAACAAGCTATCAAAAATTATAGAAATTGATAGAAGTCATTCTTCAGCCTAATTTTCGTTCAAAAATACTTGCATAATTTTACTAAAAATAATAATTAAAAAGTTCACTACTTTGGTAAGTAATCTTATATAGGAACCCCAAAAAAATATATTGTTTTTACTCCGAAAGGGTTTGTTCAGACGAACATGAATATTTAGAAAAATAAGATTATTTTTTGGGCTCCGTTCATATCTGTGCATATGAACCGAGAGCTGTAAATTGAAATATACAAATATATGCAGGGGTCTATCTAAGTGCATGCGTGCTTATCTTTAAATATAGCGGCCGTGTGGCCAAACGCACGCACTTGAAAAATATTAAACATGTAATCTGAGCTCCTGCAAGGGATCTCAGCATATCTCAGAATATAAGACAAACAAATGTGCGGCCTCTGCGTAGGTCATAGATAAGAGTAAATTTAGAATGCAATCTCCTATAAAAGAGGGAGACCGTTTTAAATAAAATCAGTTTCTTACAAAAACTCACCGTGTAAACGTCTTCTTATTTGGGACTTTACAGGGTTACTGTGAGTGTTATTACATATCCTCGCCCATTTGAATCCTGCAGGATGTGTTTTTCGGGATCGGATTGAATTCCTTCTAAGCTGCGGTTGCCCAATGCGCAATGTAACCAAGTCCGGTGTTGGCCACTTCCCAGTTCCCAGTTGCCAACTCCCACTTGCCACTTGCCATTTTCCCGGCCACCCTTAACCACTAATCCCCAACCGCCGCCAAAGGGAGCCCCCAAGCCACCCACTGCGTTCTCAGTTCAGTTATTTACTGCTTTATTTGCGGTCTTGTCAAAGCAATCAACACAGTCAGAGCGTGTCCTTTTCCTGCCAGGCCCAGTGCCTCTGCCTCCCCTTCATCCCCTCATTACCTCCTTGGGAACCCCAACCGCCGCTGGTGGTGGTGGATTTTATTTACTTGTCTGGCGGCGAGCGAGTCCCGTCCCGTCCCGTCCCGGCTGATTCGTTGGCTCCGGGTTTATTTGTAGAATGATTTTTCAATAATTTATGTATGACGTTGTCGACAACAAGGACAACACACCGACGGTGGAGAGGGCGGAGAGGGTAGCAGCACTTGATTTAATGTGCGGGGTGTTACTTTCAACACCCTCCAATCAAAATAATAACAGAAACGCCAGAGAAATGCCAGAAACAGAGCACTATTGACTGGCGCTGTGACAATGCAATTATAAATGGTGACAAAATAATTTCCGCTGCGTGATTTTTATGACAGTTGTTCACCGTACGGGTAGCATTCTGCTCGGCTGAGCACCGCCGAATTAAATCTGAATTAAATAGTTTAACGGACGGCCAATATTTCCTTGACCATCTCCGAGTCCGTCTCCGTCTCCGACTCTCTGACTCTCCGCTCATTTCAAATGCCATTTTAATGACCATAATTGGTTAGGATGTGGCCGAGGCATAATTTCAGTTTATCCGTTCCCTGGTTTCCTGTCCTGTCCTTGGCCAGGATCCCCTTCCTATGTGGGTGCTTCCCACAGTCACACACAGTCAGAGTCAAGACCATATGAAATCATAATTTCAGGGGAACGTCTCGCGATTTTATGAAAGCTTGTCATTTGTGGCACGCAATGGCATTGCATTATAATTGGAAATTGGAAATTGCCATGAAACGGCAAAAACATCAAAAATCCGCGCACAAAATACGAAATAAGAGCGCTTCCCAAATGAAAGCAAATATTAAATATTAAAAGGCTCACTTTCGGGCTCTTTTGTGAACTCTATTAACTGCAGTCCAATGGGGTTTTCACGGTCTTGTCAATAATAAAGGGTAGAAATATATTTAAGATTCTCTTATAAGGGGAGTCCAGCTTGATAAGTACATTTTGGTTATAAGGGGTTTCGCCAGCTTGAGTGTTTCACTAAAATTTCCAACTGGTTCCGTAATTCTTGTGATTCCGTTCAATTGTAATTGAAAATAAAAACTTCAAAGAATTTCTCTCAAAATGCAGCTAAAAAAATAACACTCTCTCTCTATGCTGACTGTAACCTTTAAGCGGTTGTTACTGCTTTGCTTGTACATTGCAGGCAAAGCGTGAAAGAGAAAGCGAAATAAGCCAGCGATTGCTCGAGAGTATAAAACTAAAGTGCGAAATGGAGGTGTTCCTTCGAATCCCTCTTTTATTTTAAATAATTAAAATAAAATATAAATATTAAAATAAAATAATTTAAATTAAAAAATTAAAACCAACTGAGTTCTTTAAGTGTTTCATAATCTATACCAAAATATGGCCAACATATCCTTTTGGCGTTTGAAATTGAATTAGTATCTTAGAGGTCAGATCTCCCTACTTTTCCCATTTCACCCGTCTTTGGCCATAAATCTAGGCGGCTTCCGGTGGTTCACACACCGAGCCGTGACCCGGGCCCGGGCTCTTTGCATTTCTAATGATTTCCTTTTTCGGCGGGGAATAGAGGCCGGCGATTTAAATTGCATTTCCTTCGTGGCTTCTGCGCCGAAGAGGGATTCTTGCCATCAACCCCCCTGGATTTTTCAGTGCACCCCTTTGGAGTTTCGCCGGATTCTTTCTTTCCGCGCATTGTCATCATCATTGTCCATTTGGCAGCCGTTGCTTTGATTTATGTGCACTTCACGCTCCGTCTCGCCCCCGTATCCCCGTATCCTCGGGACGCATTATCCTGGACACGTGTGCGCACAAATTGATCCTTTATGAGCATTTTGCGGTTAATAATGCAGCGGCACGTGCCCGGGCCGGGGGTACCGTTAAGTGTAAATGATAAGCTCGGCCTTGAGTGGGCGGATGATGTGGGGGCAAGGACCGCTTTCCGTGCTCCTGCCACTTTTCCTTGGGGTTAAATGTTAGTTTGTTTTTCCTTTCTCTCTCTCTGTGGATGGATGAGGGGATTTGGAGTGACTCGGAGTGCTTGACATGTGACACCTTTTGTCAACTTTGTGCCGTGTCCTGTTTTGTTTCCTTAGTTGTTGTCCTTTTTCGGCTACTACCTATGCATGGGCTATGCGTGATTTTAAAGCGCTTAATACTGCCTGTGTGTGTGTGTGTGTGGATAAATCCCGAATGACACTTCACACTTAATTTGCTCATAATGCCCGACGTAATCCGTTGACTGCCTTGCCAGAAGGACGAAGGACGAAGCAACCCCCGGCTAATATCCTGCCAATTACACTGACAATAACAATATTTTCCAGAGATTTCCACCACCACCAGCATCACACGACTCGAAATCACCACCAAACAGTGGCCGGAACTTCCGAAAATTTTCACAAAAATCGGATCTTATCGGAAAAAGCGGCCTGCTCTCACATATGCCTAATGTGACAAATTCATCGTCCTTGTTGTCCTTTTCAAGCACCGCTCGAATTCTCATCGCTGATAAGCGCAAATCCTTCGGCTCCCATCTATTTCCGATTTTGTATTTATTTTTATTTTTCCCTCCTCGTCCTCGTCCCCGTCCTTGGCCGCATTTTAATCTCCCGTCCGGGGACAAATTGTCGAGATGGCTGGCCGGCGATAGAAAATGGCAACAAATGTTTTAATTTATATTTCTTTCCTTCCTCAATGCCACTTTGCAGGATTAGGCCAGGCCAGCGGCAGAGGAACGCGGCCAGTTGTTCAGCTGTGAAAAGCGTTTCGCGGCTGATACGATCGCCTAAATATGATCCCGAGCTTAAAAAATATAGAGAGTGATTGAGGTCAGGATATGATGATCGAAATTTTGTGCGCCCTAAATTATAAGTATATTTTTATGTGTAGCGTTAGGAAAATGTACCTTTAATAACTTAAAAATTACAAAAGAAGGCACAGAAAATTACAAGTCTACGGAAAAAATTATGAAACTCGTCAGATTAGGTTTAATTTTGTTGTTTTTATATTTTTACGTTTTGTTTAAATGTGTTCTTTTCTTGTTGGTCCATCGCAGAGTGACTCCTTTAATCTTATTTTTCTATCATTTTGAAACATTGGTAATGAAACATAAGCACGGAAACTAATATTTAAATAATGTTACTTTTAGAAAAATTATAGAAGTACACATTACATTACATTACTCTTATTCAATAAATGCTTAAAAACCTAATTTATTAATTAATCTTTCTCGATTAAAGTTTAAATGGATTTATAAGGTTATATCTATATACCTTGTGACTTAGCATAAGATCACAAAACCTTAAAGCCTCTAAACATATGGGGCCCGGCACCGAACAATTTGCATAACTATAGCCGACCAACGGCGCATAAATCTTCTATATGCTTTCTATTTAACTTTTACTAAAGACTTCCGACACATTTCTGCGGCAGGCAATTTGCCAGGGGATTCCCGGATCCCGGATCCCGCGGCTTCAGACGCTACTCGACCGGCCCTGTCAACACCTACACACCAATGGATCCCAGTGTTGCCCAACCCGAGCTAGCTAGCTTCAGTTATTAAGGAAAAAAATACCTAAAGTTGATGGTTGATGGTCATAAAAATATGGAATATAATATTTAATATTTTAAATATTTTATATAAATATTTTCCTAATTTTTTACAGGGTTTTAGTTACCAAAAATAGCCAGAACTGACTGGCAACAAGCTGAAAGTGCAGCACTCACCTGCCTCGCTTTGGAGGAGTTCCAACTGTTGACGATGGCGTGCCTGGCCTCCATTTGGCCTCGTGGAGGTGGCCCAAAGTGGCCCTGGCTTTCCACCTGCGCCTGTGTCTGTGTGTCTGGAGCCCTCGAGGCTTGTAACTTATCTAAATGAACACAATTATTGAATATAATCGCTGCCGAGGAAGAGGTGAGCGCGAAAGGAGCGAAAACAAACACGTGAAAATTTCATGCCGCCTTTTAGGCGTTCCTGAGCTTTGGCAAACGAGAAAGGAAAGGGTTATAGCCTATGAAAGGCGACTAGGGGAATGCCCTAACTGGCACAAATAAATATTATATAAAATGTAAGGTCGGAGATAATTTTTCAAGAATTTAAACTAGTTTGTGGCCAACTCCCTGGCCAAGTTCGCTTAACCCGGCCAAGCCGAGAGAAAACATTTTGCAATTATCAAGCAAATATTTATTTAAGCGCAATTATAGCAGCACGAGCTGCGGGAGAGAGGAGATGAGACCATGACAAAAATCAAATAAAAAATTCAACTTGCCGGCAATTAAGCGCAATTTCCGTTCGCTGTCAAATGATTATTTGAAATGCATATCCATGTGTAGGGGCTAAATAATTGATGCGGCCTTTTGCAAAATGATACAAATTATACACAGAGAGAGAGAGAGAGAGAGAGCGCAGAGAGATTACAAGAATCGGTAGTTGGAAAAAATTAAATTGAATTAAATAGGCAGCAAAAAACAAGACACTTATTAATGCCGCCGCTGCCCCGAAAGGCAGCATATGCGCCGTGTCAGGCGGTGAGAAAAATCAACAAAAAGCAACAACGGAAGCCAAATGGAAATAAATAATAAATGTATAAAAATCACAAATAAAAACAAGAATGCAAATTAAAGGCAAACAAAGTTGATGGCTCGCAACTTTTAATTTCGTTTCGTTCGAGTCCCTCTGCCTAGTTTGTTTATTACACTTTTCCCCGAAAACGCGAAAATTTGCAAAGGCCGGCGCAGGTGGAAAATGCAGCCCTTTTTTGGGGGGGGTGGGAAAATCCGCGAATCGTGGGCGTTCTTCCGGTCCGCTCGTCCAGCCCCCGTTTTTGTTGAAGGGTCTCTGGCCTATAATTAGCCTGAATACCCGGGCATTGGGCCAAAATTGCTATATATTTGAGGGTATCTGTGAAAAGGCTTAGACTTTCCATTGTAAGCCTTCAAAAATTCGTAAATATTTTAGTTAGAATAAAATATAATATTCTTAAATGTAATACGATTTATTTCCTGTAAAAGTCTATTAAAATTCCCCCAAATATTCGGTTTAATTTTAGATTTCACGGAAATAAAGGACAGCAACTCCAAGCCGGGAGAAAGGATCCACACAGCATCCACCCTGATCCGTTGATTGGCTGCTTAAGCGAATTGCGGTGGAGGATTCAGGACTCTGGCTTCTGGCTTCTGGTTTCAGGCTGCAGGATGCTGCTGCTGGGTTGGTCCACCCACAAAAATGTGCGGCTAATTGGATGTCTATATGCGAGCGAGGATGGATATGTGGCAGGTACTTTGACAGTCGGCGCCTGATTTCTATGCAAATTGATGTTACAGCACAGTAAGCAGGCAATATTTCTGCTTCATTTCGTAAATGCGTCCGGGGCATCCCCCTTCTGCCTCTCCAAATCCCCAATGGCAGTCGTCCAGGAGCTCGCTCCTTGGATTGGCGCGTTTGCATATCAAACGCCCGACGCATCGTCATGCCATGCCAGTGATGCGTCTTTAATTATACATGAATCTCCAGCCAATTTCATGTGAACGACATTAAGAAAAAAAATACGAAAAATACAAAATAATACAAGTGAGACGCCAAATAAATAATCACATGAGCTTCGGGGGATTAACAATATGATTTCTAGCATTGGAGTAAATATAAAGAGAAGGTAAATAATAAATATAATTTTAATTCAGAGTTATGCTTGCCTATTTTTAGTTTAATATTCCATTTCGAAAAGTCCAAGTACCTCTATACAGAGCTATAACCCCTGACTCTGGTATTGGTTTTTAGTTTTTACCGACTATCGCCGTTGCCGTAATTAGCACACATCTGAATACACTGAGCCACCGATCGTGTTTAATTGAGCGTGTATGTGGTGCAGTTTCTGTTTTGTGTCATTTGCCTTTAATGAACGGTTGCCCGCTGGCCAAACAGACCGCTCCACAGCCAGAGCCAGAGCCACAGCCACGTACCTACCTTCTACTTATTTTCATTGTCCTACCAAGCGTCGCGTGGCTTTTGTTTTAAGCAAACAGCAATTTAAGCGTCGAGGCCTCTTTGTTGCTGGCAAAAAAAAACAGAGCAAAAACAGAAACAACAGGGGCGATATTTTATGTAAGTTAAAAAAAAAAGTATAATAATATTAAATAAATAAATACAAGCTAAAAATCTATTCATAAGTTTATAACAAAAATATATTTAGTTTAATTATAATTCAGGTCTTTTAAAATAATATTTTTAGCTGAAATAATAACAAAATTCTTTGGTAATATTTATAGTTAAACAATAATACCTTTATATATTTGAAATTGTTTTTAAGCCTGCGATCTTTAACCAAACATAAATTCAGTAAAATGTTCAGAAAAAATTAAGTTTTTGTGAATGAAAGATTGTTAAATTTATGCAAGGCAGGAAAGGAGCTCTTAAAATAAAAATAGTCAGCCCTAGAGTCATGAGCCAGATGAAAAATAAAAGCTAGATGAAAGTCATACGCATCGGCACATGTGTTTGGCTTTTTATACAAAAATACTTAAACTAAAATATTTTTAAAAATCCGTTCTCAAAATGAGAATAGTACGTATGTATATGAGAACGCGGATTCTCAATATCCGGATGCCATAATTCTCTCTGTGTAGTGCTAAGGAAGTGGTTTTGTTTCTGAGTGTGCATTTTTTTAACCGAAAAAAAACTTTGTTTACTTTGAAAAATATATATATTTATTAATCCACATCATTATCATTTTATTTAGTTATTTAAACCTAAAATGTAATAGATTTTAAACATTTTATTTGATTTTAAGTAATATTTTTAATGGCATTTTCTGTAATAACATTTTTATTTTGCCACCGAGTCCACCTTCGTAGTAAGTTTACTTTTTTGGACAGACTGCATCTCGGGGCCTCAGATCGATCCATTCAGTCAGCTGGCGAGCGGGACTTGCTGTTAATGCTTGGTCCTTGGCCGGTACTTCAAGGATCGTTTGCTGGCTTTCGCCTGCAGCGCCGTTTTATTCCGTATTTTTTTTAGTTTAGTTTTTTTTCGGCTCGCATGCGAGCACGCAATGCAAGCCCATATAAGCCTCCAATACGTAGCTCTTAACCCTCGGAGGCCAGTGTTTTGGCCAACTGGTGGCAGCTATTCAATATATCAACTTTTGGCCTAATAAATGCACTAATTGCGGTTAAATGCATTTTGCATGCAATTATAATCATTAGGGGTTGGCTGGCACGTCGTCGTATATCCTCCCCTCCAACTCACCTGGGCTCACCTGAGTCCACCCCTCACCCCCTGCACCCCCTCAACCCTCCTTAGACATCGTTTGTAAATTGTTTCTGTTGGTCATTATTTTAATTGCCGCGGGACATGACCAGCACCCCTCCCAGTTTACAAGAGCGAATGCTATATTTCCGTAGTTTTATTTTTTATTTAGGCAAAAAATATGTGGTTACTAAACATAGACAAAAAAAAAATATACAGACACTCACACACAGACATACATTTATGTTACGCACTTTACATTACAACGTTTAGGGGTCTAGGTCTAGGCTATTAAAAAAAAGTTTCGATTACATTACTATTACATTTATTACATTAGTCGACGTCGAAGATAATACATTTCGTGGCTAAGCTCAACTATACAAAGTTCTTCAGTTTTTGTTTTTAGTTTTTTGTTCTTTTTTGGCTGCTAGTTTTTACAACATTCAAATGAATATTTAATCTTAAACACTAAAAGCAAATCAAATAAATTAAGCACACACACGGACACTGAGATATGATTATGTACAAGCACACACACACACTGGGGGCTCTGGGGGTGTGCCAAGGACGTGACATGGAGAGGGCACTTTCTTGGGGCTTTAATAAAGTTTTATGGGTTTAATTTCTTGGGTTTCTATGGGGATTATCTGAATGATATAGTATACATATATAGGAGTTTATACCCGTGAAACATAGTTTAAGGTTCAAATTTATAGTGATTGTCTGACTTCTCTGTTGATTTTTGGCACTACAATGTAAGAAAATATTCCTTTGATGATAATAATAAATTAATAACAAATAAAATCTCATTAAATCCCATTTTCTGTTCCCCTTCCATGTCACGTTTGAGGAACCTCCCTTACATCTTCCTCCTGATCCCGCTCACACCTGAATCTGATCCTCATCCTCCGACTGCGAGCAGCTGTCCACGGATCTACCAGGCGGACTGCCCGGGTCCAGCGTTGGACTCGGCGTAGACGGAGGGCGTGGCGGCGGCGGCGTGGACTGTCCCGGTCTGTAACCTGCTCCACTGCCCGTTGCGGGTCCAGGACTGGGAGCTGCCATCGTTGGACTGCCCGCCAGGGGCTTGGACACAGACACGGCCGCCGGCGGTGGTGGCAGGGGATTACCCGCTGCGGCAGCAGCAGCGGCGGCGCTCTGGTAGTAGCTGCTCAGCGAGGACAGCGAGCTGGAGGCGGAGAGGTGGGAGAAGGGCGCCGGGCCCACGCCCACGCCCACATTGGGCACTCCGGCGTAGAGGTTGTACGGCAGCGGCTTCTGCATGGCGGCGGCGGCGGCCGCTTGGCGGTAATAGATGTCGATGCTGGTGTGGGGCGCCGGTCCGTGGCCCACAGCGGCGGCGGCGGCAGCGGCACCGGCGGCACTCCCGCCAGCAGCGGCCGCATAGGGCCAGGCGCCCAGGTACGGCGAGCCGCCGTAGAGCCGCTGGAAGGCGGCAAAGTTGCCAGCCTCCGCCAGGAGTTCCAGGCCGACGGCGGTCTGGCGCTTCCACTTGGTCCTGGAAATAGTAAATAAAATAATAACAAATTATTATAAATTGTAATTAAAGAAAATTAGAGAAAACAGAGCTGCCCACACAGAGCACCTGGGACCTTTTAATGGGGTTTATAGTATAGCTTTAACACTCACCTTCGGTTCTGATACCAGGTCTTCACCTGGCAGTCGCTCAGATCCAGCTTGTGGGCCAGCTCCTGGCGCTCCTGGACACTGAGGTACTTCTGCCGCTCAAAGGACTTCTCCAGCGTCTGCAGCTGGTGATCCGTGAAGGCGGTGCGCGCCTTCCGCTGCTTCTTGCTCAGGCCGCTCATGTCGCTGGTGGAGCCGCTCTTGATGCTGTTACCATCATCGTCCTTGCCGCCTGGAAAAAGCAGAGAGCGGGAAATTAGAGGGTTTTCTTTATGAATATTTCCTAAAATTAATTAACTAATAAAAAGTTCTTAGCTAATAGATTATTTTTATAGAGGCCTCTTTCGAAACTGCAAGCCATGGCAACCGTTTCACTTACAGTTAAAGGCTCGTTTATGGCCACGCAATTGCCTCTTCCGCTCACAAAGCGGTTCCCCTTCGAGGTGTGTGTGTGCGAGTGTGTGTGCAAGTGTAATAAAAATGTGTAGCAAAATGTCTAAACTTGGCAGAAAAAGTGCAAAGATAGCGAGGTGCTCGCCCCTCGCGGAAAGAACCGTTCCTGCCGGGCTGCCGGAGTGCCCTTTAGTCCATACAATTTATGTAAATTTAAGCGATTGTGGCTACCCGATAAGCGAGAGCGTGTTTTTGGGCCATGGCCAGCGGGGCCTGGGGCCGTAGGACCACTCACGCCGCAAACTCTCAAGCGTTAAATTATTTAAAGTGAAAATTTGCCAAGTTCCGCATTTAAATGAAGTCTGCAGAGTGGAGGTGAATGGGCTCGGGCGAAACCAAAAGTATTGGTAAGTATTTAAGGGAAAACTTCGAGGCTCTCCTCTAGATAAATTATTAAATGAGTTAAGCTTTGATTTGTGATTTAAATAAAAACCTGAAGCAGAGAAAGCTGTTTGTTATAATGAAATGAAACGTCCAGTGATGGATGGCAGCGATAAATGAGCAATAATGCCGTAATTGAATTAAATTAATTTTCAATTAAAGCAAATTACTCACGAATGCTGGCTCTGGTTCTGACTTTTGAAATTATCGATTGGCGGGCGATAATTTGTCGATTGGCTTTTTTTTCCAGCGACATTCGTTTGTGCATTCGTGTGATTATTGTTCTTAATTAACCTGTTCTCGAATTAAGAAGGGAATTAAATGTTGCCAATGGGATTTGAGTTCTTAAAATTCTACAACTCCTATTTTTGAGAGAGCTTTCCTTGATTTTAATGATTTTTTAGCGAGCAAACCCTCTGAAACAGAGTGATTTCCTGCAGGCTCCGATAATCGTTTTTTTTCTCAAAATTGACGTCCCTGCAATTCTGATGAACTGACCGATTGCAGCTTTCCCTGCCTGCTGGCTGGCTGACTCGCTGGCCAATCACTTAGCCCCTCGGCGCCCCAGCCTGCCACTTTGCCCGCTGTCATTCGCAGTGGTCATCAAAAAAGGAGGTGGACCCGGCAGAGGGGCAGAGAAATAAAAGCGACTACCGTTTATAAAAGTGCAATTGGAAACAGGAAATTGCTGTAATAAATGGCACAGAACAGGGCCCAGATGCAACCCAAGCCCGAATCCGAACCCGAGCGGAGCCAGAGATGAGTAAGCAGCGCTCCTCTCTGGAGCCGCCGGCCATGGGGCATCTATTAAAGGGGTTAAATGCATTTTTATAACAATTTTCACAATTAAATGATAGAGCGGGCGGAGGCAGTGCGTGAGATACTCGGCGAGCGGCAATTATTTAAGATTTTTGCGCAGCTTTTTGATGCTCCTCTGCGGCGGCGGCACGCCCCACGCCATTCTGCCGGCTCTTGCAGGTGGATGCCCCCAAGGAAGGGGACGAGCGGTGTCGGCGGCGCTGCAGCCTTTAGAAGCTTCGCAATGACGCAAGCAAAGCGTGAAAATGCATTTTTTCTCTTTTTTTGTTTACAACTAAACCACAGAAAGAGCAACAACAGCGAGAAAAAAAAACAAAAGCGGCGGTTCGAGAATGTAAAATGGTCATGCAATAATTTTTACAGTTTGTTTAGCAAAGCGACATCGACGAGGGCCACCTCGAAGCCCCCCTTGCCACGCCATTCCTGGCAGGCAAAAAAAAAAAAACACAAAAAAACAAAAGACTTAGGCAACGAACTTGACTGCGGAACCGATTTACTTGTATTTTTGATGTATTTTTCACCTAATTGAATTAGTTTTGATTTACTCAAGTCGGGCGTTATGATGGGGAAATGCGGTTTCACAGTTGCACAGTTGTCGGGAAAAAATGTTAAGTGAAAAATTCAAGAAATTAAACTGTTTCGTTAAGATTTTGCATCATAAAATGCAGCTAAAGCTCAGGGAATTATTCAAAGGACTTTAAGGCCAAAAGGATTTATAATTATTATATTAAGTATATCATAAGAAATTTCCATGAGATAATAAGCCGTCATTCGTTTAAATTTCAAAAACAAAGATTAATTATTTTTGGACATATTTATTACTCCTGACAGTCTTCTGTTATTTTCCCCATAAACTTAATAATAAATGGCAGCAGTTTCGACCCCTCTTAAAAATTAACAAAAAGCTAATAATAATTTAACACGAATCATTATTAAATAATGCACAATAATGATTTGCCAGGGCCTTCACTTGACCTTCTCTTATTTTTTGTTTTCACTAATTGGCACTTTGACTAAGGAGCACATTCCTACAATCTAGGTAAAGTGTCAGTTAAGTGCCAGTCTTAATTAACGACTAGTTAGTAAATTCTCTTTTCTTAATCACGAGATTATTAGCAGACAGACAAATTATAAAAGGGACTTAACACTCATAAGCTTTGTTTAAATAAGTAAGTGCAAAGTCTGAACTATAGGGCAGTTACCTCTCAGTAGAGTCTCTCAAATTAGCTAACAGGCAGTTAACCTTTCCAGGAAATAACAACTGGAACATGGAGAAATTGACCCTAATATTTTTATAATGATAACAGGGTCTTAACACTCATAAGCTTGGATTAAATAAGTGTAAAGTCTAAGTTAAACGGCAGTTAACTCTCATTAAAATTAGCTAACAGGCAGTTAACCTTTCCAGGAAATAACAACTGGAACTTAGAGAAATTGACCCTGGTATTTTTTATAATGATAACAGGGACTTAACACTCATAAGCTTGGATTAAATAAGTGCAAGGTCCAAGTTAAACGGCAGTTAACTCTCATTAAAATTAGCTTCCAGGCAGTTAACCTTAAATAATAACTGGAGCATGGAGACATTGACCCTAATAGACCCAGATTTTTCAAAGACCTGCCTTGGGATGTTCCTGCTAGTAATCCCCACCCCTCCCAACCCCACATAGTACAGAGGCTCACCTCACCATTGCTACAAACGCTGTGATCGTCCATGTGGCCGCTGCCTCCCCCGCCGCCTCCCGCGCTGCCCGCCTCGTCGCTGTCGCACTCCTCGTTATCGTTATCGTTGTCGTGCTCGTTCTCGATCTCGTTATCCTCGTGGTAATCGCTGCTGTCATCCAACTCCGTTCCCGCTCCAGCTCCTCCCGCTGGCGCTCCCCCACCGCCGGCTGCTGCCACCGCTGCAACGGCCGCAGCAGCTGCTGCGTTATTTCGGGCCGCAGCGGCTGCGGCAGCGGCGGCATAATGCTGCTGCATGGCCGCCGCATACTGGGCCACGTTCAGGCCGTTGGTGGCACGCGGATGGGCCACGGCATGCGGATGTGGATGCAGATGCGGATGCGGATGTGGGTGTGGATGGGGGTGGTGCAGGGGCAGCGGTGCGGACGCCGCTGGCGGCTCAAAGTTCTCGCCGTTGTTGTTGTTGTGAGCGGGACTGCTGCCGCCGCTGGAGCCCGAGTTGTTGTTGTTGTTGCCGCTGCTGCTGCTGAGGCGGTGCTGCTGCTGCTGCTGCTGCTTGTAGAAGGTGGTGGTCAGGATGTCGTTGATCATGAAGCGGGAGCGACTGGGCTTTGAGGGGGTGGTGGTGGTGGTGCTGCCGGCGGACATGCCGATGCCAAGGCCGATGCTGGCCGGCGGCGCTGGCTGCTGCTGCTGCTGCTGCTGTGCCGCGTAGTGCTGCTGCAGGAGGTGATGCTGCAGCGGCGGATGGTGCTGCGCGTGCTGCACGTGCTGCAGATGCTGCAGGTGCTGCAGGGGGTGGTGGTGCAGGTGATGGTGCAGCGGATGGGCGGCCGCCGCCGGCGTCTCAGCGTGCGTTTGGGTCAGTATGCTCATCGAGTCCTTCATGTCCTTCCGGGGCACCCACAAGCCAAAGATGCCTGTCAACTTTCCAGTGCACTTTTCTCGGCTTCAGCACTTCACAAAAAAAATTCAAACTCATTCACTGATGTGGCTTTGTCTTCGTTTCTGGGCTTTTTCTTTTTTCTTTCAAGTTTGTGTTTAGTTTTTCATGATTTCAGCGGTTAAAGTTCACTCCTTTTAAATTGTTCAGTTTTCACAATTTTCTTTGATTTTCTAACTGAATTCTTCGCTTTTTAATTCAATCTTTAGAATTTACAAGTCTACCAAGAGCTTTCAACATTCAAAAAATATTCTCCTTAACTCTCACATCGACGTCGTGCACGGCTTGGCTGCCAAAACGAGACTGAGCGGCTTTTGTGCATGAAACGCACCTGCCGGCGTTTCTCTGCCGGCGCCGCGGCCTCAGACTCGGCGTTGGCAGCACTTTTTGCCACTTTGTTGTTGTAGCGGTTACGGGCGGGGTGGCATTGAAGTGGTGGCTATGCCGCCGCCCGCCTAACCCCCGTGGGCCAGACAGGGATGGCCATGCTTAGCCGCTCGCTTTCTCTGTCTAGTATTGCCATTTCATCGGGCGTCCCGCTCTGTCGCAGCGCCATGTTGCCAGAGCTGAGCGCGAGCGGAGCCCAAACTCACCACAGTGGTGAGTCTCTCGCGAGTTGGTTTTTATAGCAGCATATGTCGGTCAAGTGGTTTGGCAGCAGAAAATGTTTAATTTTTATACATTTTACCAGGGAATTAATTAATTGTATATGATAATTAATCAAAAAAATTTTAGATGTAATATTTAGATTTATTTAACAAGTTTAAGATTGATTTCTAATGAATTACCAAAGGAAAAACATTAAAATAGGTGCTATAATTTAATATAAAACATAGAAGGTTGGAAAGTAACACCTTTGGAAGTCAATAATATATTTTAAATAGCTTAATTAATTTTTAAAAAATTTAGAATTTTGTATAGAGTATAATTTATAATTTTCCAAACTATATTTTTATTATTTACCTCAAAAATTTAACTTACAAATTGTATAATAATTATTTAAATGGCATAATAAGTATGTTCATACAAATAATAGATTAATAATAATATAATTCTGTTTTCCAACTTAAATACAATTAATTATTTCAGACCTAGCTGCTTTAACTGAATATTTAATATATTTTATAATATAAATTTGGTATTCCTTTTCCCCGAACAGGTCCCTAATGCGCCTTCAACGAACAGAAATGCCTTACATTCTCCAGTTTGTCCTTTCCCTGGCTCTTCAACTATAATTTCCCACAACAAGAAGACAATTAAAATTTCACGCCAATAGCTCAGTTGTGGGCCGATCGCCTTAGGTCCTGAGGGCCACATGTTGGCCAAAGGACTAATTGCAGGAAAAGGAGCGGAGCGGAGCGAGGTAAACAAATGCAATTTGTCGGGAGCGGCGGTTTCCGTTTGATTGATATTGATTCTGGTCGAGGAGGAGGAGGTGGAGGAGGCGAGATGGAAGTGGAAAAGGGAAGAGGAAAACTAGAAAAGCCGAAAAGGTCAGGTGACCTGCGAAGGTCGTTAGTGGTGGGGAAATTAGAGCGGCTTCCAAGGACTCAAGCGCGCGCTTCGATGGCCGATGGCGCATTAAAGTAATTAGCGTCTGGCGGAGCATCAAAAGCGGCGAAAAGTCACCCGAGTCCCGTGTTCAGTGTTCCGAGCTCCGAGTCCCGAGTCCTTCGACCTGATGACGCTTATTGCACTTAAATGCATATAATTGCCCAGCCCAGTTGCACATCCTGCGGTCTGCGGTCGGATTCGAATTCGAACTCGAGCTCGAGCTTCGACTGCCAATGCCAATTGAATGCTTAAAATAATTGCACTTCTGCAGCAAATAAAAAAAAGAGAGAGGAACACTGGGAGAAAGTGAGGGATACTAAGGAGTAGATACAAATGAGAAAGTGGAAAAAATAATAGGAGAAAAATTAAAAAAGTTTAAAGATAAGAAGAGTATATGGTTTGGAAAAATATAAAATAGTTCTGAATCAACGAAAAATCTTATTTGTAAATCTTAAAATATATTGAGCACTCTTTATATTTATATTTTACAAAATTAAATAAAAAGGAAGACACTTTCGACTACCAAGGAAATAAAGGTATATTTCTCCCAGTGCATCTGCGGGGAAATTATGAAAAAGAAATGTACGAATGCTGAAACCGCAATGCGCAGTTGTCCCACAAAGTGCCACACCCCCTTTTCCTTCGATTACTGGACAGTTGCCAGTGCCAGCCAAGAAACTTGAACAGTTGGCAGCGTTTTTCCGGTCTCTCTGCCAGTCTGCAGCTGTCTGTATATTTTTGAGCCACATATTCATCTATCTATCTCTAAATTTCGCCTTAATCGCTTTAATTAGCCATAATGTTTAGTTATTAACTGATTTTATCTGCATTCCAAGGGGGCTAGCTGAGGATTACTTCCTCTTAACAAAGGTTTTTATTCAATTCTGTCTAAATTGAATAAATGAAATTACTTTCTAATGGTATTATTTATATAATTTTAATCTTTCTAAAATATAAAAAGTAATTAAAGCACATATCCCATGTTAATGGTATTACTTTCCTTATAATTTATATATTTCCTTACCCATCAGCCATCTTTCGTGTGTCAAATTTACTTGTCACACTCGGAAGGTACCTCTACAGGCAACCCACCCGGAGCCGGACTTGGCCAGCATCCAACTGCTTTCGCTGTCCGTCCGCCACATCCACATCCAATTCCATTTCTGATCTGTTTCCGCGGCGCGGCCTGTGGAATCTTAATCGGCATCTTTGATATTATAATGTTCGTGTTACTGCGTGGACAAACGTAATAAAATAACTGATCGTTGTCGCTGATAAGTTAATTTACTTTTAATGTGCTGCCCTCGCCGAAGATCCGAGGTCCCTAGTCCGAGCTCCGAGCTCTGAGCTCCGAGATCCAGCATCCAAAGACCCCGAATCCGGGGAGGGAGCCGCGGCGAGCGTAGGGGTAAATGGCTCTGGAGGTGACAAAGGTTCTCACTGGACCCAAAACAAGGCCCACGATCGAGGCTTTGACTGGCCGCGAACTGATCTTGATTGGGTTTTACTTTTGAATACCCTTTTGGCACTTATAAAAAATTATTATTTATTTATTAGAAATTACTCTCCCTTTTACATAAACTTTAACTTCAGAGCTTAGTTGCCTTATTTACTGTATTATTACTCTATTTAATTTCTTTATAATTTTCCAACTAATTTTAAATACAATTCTCATGCACAAAAAGGGTATTTCCGGCTTCGCCTTGGTCACCACCTTCCACTGATTTGTGTTTTATTTTTTTCCCCCTGCCTTGCTTTTATTCGGCTCTTTTTTGTTGCTTTTTTTTTGTTTTTTGTTGTGTCGGTCGCGTGTGCCGTCGATGGCCAACGTTGTTGCCAACTGATTTGTCAACAACGTGGCCAACAAAGGTGTTCTCCTGCCCGGCTCCCCTCGCCCCGGCGATTTATCGCTGCTCCAGATCAGTCAGTATATACAACAACCATAGCGGCCATAGCCGGTACACAGGATAAACATAAAGCCTGATTTGGATCGCCTGCAGAAGGGGTTTTTGGAGTCCGGAGCGGCGCTCGTTTCGGAATTGATGTCCCCCACTAAATGGAGGCTATTTAAATTTTTACTGCCTGCCGGCACCAATAAATCCGCTCGAGGTCCTCTAGGATCGCCTAGGATCGATCGGGTTGCCTCCCCTTTTTGCCACCTGCCTTAATTTTTACGACTCAACTCGGCCCGTTTGGCTAATCAACACCTTGGGGAAAAGGGATCTCTGACTTGATTTTGATTCTAAGGGATTGGTAATCCTTCTCAGGGAGATGATAACCAAAGGAATGTGCTTTATAACGCTTACCGGAGGATCCTCTTTCTTATACCATCATTTGATTGATTTTAAACAAATTTTGATTTAGACTTCTACACAAAGGAAATACGAAGAATTAAACAATATATATAAATATTATTCCAAGCCTTACCTCTCCTTTCTTTAAGATTCTTCCCCATTTTTCTCCACTTCCGAATCCCTCTAAGCTCGTGCCAAAACATACCCTGAAGTTCATGTGTCCCAATTCGTATAAAGATAGATAAACCCAATCGCAATCGCCTTATTTCTCCGACTTTTCCTTATCGGCAGATGGGACCCTTAATTAGCCGAGCAAGTTGGATAAACGGCGGCCCAGGCGACACTTGCCACATTTGCATGGGCCATTAAAATATGCTCGGAGCCCCCTCAAAAGGCAGCCACTTAAATGGAGACGCTGAAAACGGTCTAAGAAGTGAAAATGTATTTTATGACTCAATTTGGTGCACATAAAACGGACCTCTATGGCCCCGGGCCATACAAAGTGCAACATTGTCGGCCGAATGAGCGATAACGATGCGGCCATCGGGCCAAGGTGTGATCTCTGGTTGTGGCAGCGTGATCGGTTGATACCTTATTATCGATCTTCGGACTGAGGAAATCCTTGGGGGAAAAGTGGAACTTCTTCGAAAACTTCCTCACGCTGCCATCTCTATATTGTTTTGTATATTTTCCTGCCTCCCTTTCAGCTGATTGTTGTTAATTTTTATGTGCAATTAATCGGCTTCGCGCATTGAGCATTTATAAGCATTTCTCGCACCAACAAAGAGGAGGCTCGAGATCGGACTGGGGTGGGGGAAACACCTCTTTGGGAACCGAAAAGAAATTAAGTCGCCTTGAATTAAAGTGAAATGCAAAATGCATCTTCGCCTGCCTCTTCACCTGGCCATAAAAAGAGCCACTGCTACATTGTGAGCTGGGAGTACGGAATTCGGAAGGGAGGACCGGACCGTCGATCGTAAAAGTGGGCAAGGTGTTGAGTTTGGAGCCGCTGCTGCTGAAACCTTTAATCCCGGGCTACATGCGCCGACAGATGCCTCCGATATCCCGCTGTTCCTCGGTCGAAGGGAGAAAATATGAGATAAAAGCTGTAAATGTTTGGTAATATCTCTGAGGCAGAACCAGGAACTTGGCTTTAAATAACACAAAAATAACCGATCCAAGTGCACTGTGGAAAAGGGCAAATTTCCATCACTCTGCCTTGCCTCTCCTGTCACCGTATTCCGTGTTCTGGGTTAGCTTGGCTTAGATTTCAGTAGTTCATTCTGTTGAAGCCTTTCAGTGTGTTAGCAACAAATATTTTCCGGCTCTTTTTATTCCTAGTATATCCAGTTTTGTAAAATTTTTCAACAGTACTTCATTTTCCTCCCGATTCAATATTGATATTCCGGCACAGCTACATTAATATTCCTCGCGAACGTGTTTCATATTTTTTGTATGTGTTTTTGGAGAAAAAACATGTCGGTTGTGGAACCATCATCGCCCCGAAGTAAGTACAGACCCATCGAGGTCACCTTGGAACGGCAGTAACCATCTGACACACCCACCAGACACTGGCCGCATCAGTGGCAGTGAGGGAGCCGTCGCCGCCAACACCAGCTTCGTGCCGCCACAAATGGAGGCTACTCAGGGTCCGGTCCCGGCCCCCTCGATCCTAGATTTGGTGCGCAAGTTCCAGGAACTCAACATTGATGATCCCCAGTCGCCGGAACAGGGCGGGCAGATGCCAAAGGACCCCAACAGCAAGACCCAAGGACCCGTAGCAAAGGATATAGAAACAGAACAGTCAGTAGCTCCAGTACCGGAGATTATCCCACAAAACCTAGAACCAGAAGTAGCTCCTGTAGCGGAGATTATAGCACCAGTAGCTCCAGCTCCGGAAATCGCAGCTCCAGATAATGTCAAGGACGCCAACTATTTCCTGAAAGTCCTCCATGACGAACAGACTCGTATGTTGGCCGCGGCTGTGCGTGCCGAGAGGTACACCGCCTCCTTGGCCACCGATGGAAGCATCTCCGAAGACGTTTTCGGAATACTACGCTCCGCCACAGGATCAGCCCGTCTTCTCGTGAAATCGAAACTGCATCAATTTGAAGACTTATGCAAGAGCAAGCTGAACCCTTCGCCGGACGGCATGTTCCCCATCACCAATGACGACTTGGAAGGCTTTTGGGACATGGTCAATCTGCAGGTGACCCAGTTAAATGCAGACTTTGCAGCGATCGAGAAGATGAAGGCCAACAGTTGGCAGCTTCCAGCCGAGCCTTCCACCAGCTCCGCCACCAATGTTGGCGTTAAAAAGGCCAAGTCTAAGACTAGAGCTTCGACAGTATCGAAGACTTCGATAACCGAGCTGTGGAAGCGCTCCTCCGAGCGCCGTTTGGCCCTTGTCAAGGCCAGGCAGGTGGCCGACAAGTAGGACCAGAGACTAACCAATGCCAGAGACCAGCGACTAGACAGAGCTCTCAGCATTAACTCATATTCTAAACTCCCGTTTGCTTCAAGCAGAATCTCTAGACACTTACACTTACCCACACGACACACATCCACATCAACGGACATATGTTTATAAATTTCTAGTTGTTACCGTTAAATAATAATGCTGGAGCATGTTTATAGCTTCGCAAATGTATATAAAATTGTTTGTAAAATTAAAAAATCAACCAAAAAAACTACACGTTTACCTCTTTTTTTATGTGAGTAAGGAAGTATTGAATCTTAGATCAGAGCTAATTAGATTACTCTTTGAGTAACTTCATTGTAAACTGTTGTCTGCTTTGCTTGTACATAGCAGGCAAAGCATAGAAGAGAGAGCTAGAATGGGATAAGCAAGCAGTCTCAAGAGAGCGAAATTTGCTCTCCTAAAGAGAGATAACCTTTTAAATCGAATCCTGCGGTCTTTTGTACCCTTTTAATGGAAAGGTAACACCGTTTGAGAGCTCTGCCTGAAATTGTAAGAAATCTAGACAATATCCCAGTTATAGTTTCTATTTTTATAAAATAATTCCCCACTTAAATTCAAAGCAAGTCCCTAACCTCTTTATCGAGCACCGCTGCGACTCCGTAACTGACCAATGGAAATTAGCCAACACCCATTCGTCCTTGGCCAAGGTAGGTGAGTGCCTGACAGCCATTCCCTCCCATTCTCTTGATTTCCTCCTCCCTGCTTAATTGCATAATTTCATATTCGGTTTCTTTGGCTTTCATTGCCTGCTGTTCTTCGCTTTTTTTTTTTTACTGTTTTTACTGTTCTTGTTTGGCTTTTGTTCATTTGGCAGAGCTGTTACCTTACTCCGCCTTCTGGCAGGCCCCCCCCCTCCGCCCCATTCCTTTTAGCAGCTTAATTGCCATGGCCGAAAGTGGCAAAGAAATGCAGCTCACTAATTACAACTCCGAGGAGGACGGAGAAGTGAAACAGGGAGGAGAATGAGTGGCAGTCAGGCATGTCCTTGCCACATTTTCTGCGAGTGTATGGGAGAGGGGGCAGTGCCTTAGGCAGATGGAATTTTCTTAGCTTCAAGTGGTGAACGAATTCTGTGTGGAGTTCTATGCGTAACAGGGATGACCTTAGGCATGCATGCCCAATTCAGCATGTGGTAAGCGAGAGATTCATGCACCTGTACTCTTTTCTCAGGGGTATACTTCAATCTGGGATATTTTATAAGTTGTACCAAGTATTTGTGGGAGTAAAGGGTTATTTTTAAAGGATTTATAAATCTGAGTGGAATTCTATGCGTAACAGGGATGACCTTAGGCATGCATGCCCAATTCAGCAAGTGGTAAGCCAGAGATTCATGTACCTGAATCGGTCCACATAGAATTCGGTACTCTTTTTGTCAGGGGGATATTTCTTTCTGGGATATTTTAGTTGTACCTAGTATTTGTGGGAGCAAAGGGTTATTTTTAAGAGATTTATAAATCTATAAAATCTTAGATTTTGACTTCTGCCCCCCCCTTGCAAGGCCTCCTGCACGCCCCTGTCGTGGGTGTCCTTCAAAAAGGCCAATTGTCGTGCGGCAAACGTTGCATGTGTGCAGCGGCTTGGCTCCAAGGGGGCTTCGCGGGGGCATCAAATATATGTAGAATTTTAAGTCATAAAATTGCGGAATGTCGCCAATTAAAATTGTTGCACACACATGGCGTCCCAGTGTGAGTGCGAGTGTGAGTGTCGGTGTCGGTGTGTTCGTGTTGCACATGTGACGTGACATAAATGCATGTCATGTTCGTTGCCTGTTTTTTGTTTCGTGCGTTCCAGCCCCCAGCCCAAGGATTTCCCCGCACGAAAATGGAAAATTGGAAATGGGCAGGGGCAGCGACAGCGACAGAGGCGGAGGCAAGTTCGCGCGCTAAAAACTATGCAACACAATGCCCGTAAATTGCGCAATCAAATTACCAGCCACCCCAGGCCTCAGTCAGTCGAAGTCGAATCCCCTCCAAGTGCCCACTGTAAGCTTAGGCAATCAATTATAATGTTAGCATGCAAGCTTCATAATTGTTCAAAGGGGTTTGCGACAGTAAAAAATAAAGGAATAATACGGCCACGGTGGGTTAGGAGGGCGCTTGGAAGGACTACACCGCGGATAAAGAGCAGAGAAAGTGGAAATTAAGTTTGAAGTAAGTAAAGGAACAATTTTTGCAGAGTGAAAGCTAAGGCTAGATATAGCTATAGGTTGCTGATGCTGATTATATGGCTATAGGCTGCCCTGGGAAAGTGAGAAATGCTGTTAAAAATTAAGTCTAAAGTATATAAAATAAAGGGAGAGTCTCTGTATCGTAAGTACTATGGCTAGATCTATGTGACTGCTGATGCTGATTACATATATAATGGCTATATATAATGGCTACCATTTCAGTGGGAAATGCTGTTGAAATACATTAAATGCTGTTGAAATAAATTAAATAAAGGAAAAATCTCTACAGAGTGGATAATCATGGCTAGATTGACATGGTTGCTGACGCTAATCTAATTTTTATGATATTTATGGTGACAAAGGAATGCTCTGGGGATAAATATTGTAAAAAATGAAGATAGAAGTACATGAAATAAAGGATAATTTTCTGTATCTTTAGAACTATGGGTAGATCGAACAGGCTGCTAGTGCTGATCACATTTATAATGCATTTGAGGGCTATCAGCTCCCTATTGCATACCTTCTTTCTAAGCCTAGAAAATTCTTTGATTTTCACATTCATAAATTTTCTGAAATATTTTCTATGGAAATGTTTAGCCCATTTTCTCTCAGTGCCCATATCCTGCCCCATTCAAGCCGTTGTTGCACTACAAAATAGGCATTTTAGGACTCGTGAACGCTGATTGTCGTTGCGTTGTTAGCCTAAGTACGGTCCGGCCTTTTGGTGTCACGTAAGGGGAATGTTGCTGTGTTGCTGGAACTGCGCTTTGGGGTACTTTCCTCCTCCTCCCCCCGGGAGTTTTCCCCCTTAATTTCGAGCATTTAACGTGACCGCGTGCAAATTTCCACACACACACACTCTTCCGACTTTGTACTCTTTAGCACTCTTTAGTTGCGCTTTGCATTCGCCCGAAGGGGGTTGGGGTCAGGGTGGACATGGACGTGGCCAAGGGGGTGGACTCAATAGGAGAGCCGTGTGATTAATGACAGAATCGCATTAGGCGACCCGCGGCCAAGTGCAGTTAGTCAATCAATCAGCGCGGAGGCCCGTGGAATTTACATCTGCGTTTCTCTTTCGGTGACCTTTTGACCCTTTGGGCGGCATGACTAATGGGGCGGTTAAGTGCCCGAGACCAGATCCAATCCGTGTTATATATGGCTCAAGGAAATTATATTTATATATCAGCTCAAAATTAAATCAAATTAACTTTCATAAATCCGATTTAGATCCGAGTAAATGGGACAGAGATGGGAAATGCGCCACTGAGGAGAGTTCATCGTGTTCGCATTGCAAATTGTGTGAAAATCGCTCGTTGACTTCGTTGCGGTTTTTCACAGCCAGCCCGCCCGCTCGCTTTTCCCTCCCACCCAACATCCCACTAAAATATTGCCATACATTGTTTTCCCGTTGCGGGAAAAGCTTAATCCATAATTTATAATTTGCCACTCGCTTCCCCTATCCCGCCGCTTTTGGCTTTTAATTAGTTAATTATTATTTGCTATTATTGCCTGGGTTTTGTGTTTCGAGCGCACAGCCGGGCTAAGGCAATTTAAAGCCGTTTTTGGACTAGGAAAAGGGAAAATTCAAATGGAATTAGGCGAGTTTTATGGAAAAGTATACCATATAACCGCTTCACATTGTTATTAGTATTATTATTCGCGTTTCCCAGTTCAGAAAACAAAGTGGAGCCACTCAGAGTAATGCCTTAATCAAGTCAAATAACTTGAAAGTAAAATAAAATGGAAAATATAGTTTAATTTTACAAAAATTAACCCTTACTGTCGAACTTTGAATTAGTAGTTATTAATCAAGCCCACCCCTTAGCCAAGTCACCTAAATCAAGTCACTAAATTGCCCAAAGACGTTTTCCAAACGGCGGCGGAGGGAAATTCTTTGCGCCATTTTCAGCTAAAGACGGAAAAGCTGCCAGGCAGCATGGGGAAAACGAGCACGAAAATTAACTGTACTATAAAAGGTGGAAAATTGTTCAAACAAACCAACGAAATTTGCATAATTATGATTAACACAAAAAGGGGGCGAGAAAGGCGAGAAAGAGAATGCATTCGGAGGAAAAAGTTCGTGTTCGTGGGCTGCAAAATAATAATAAAAAGTAAGTATATGGTATGTGGTATGTGGAAGGGAAGAAATACTTCTCTCCTTTTATTATTATTTGTTTTAGTTGGCCTTTTGCGTTTATTTTCTTTTTTTTTTTTTTGGCTCTTTCCGCCATAAACGCTCGCAATCAAATGTACATAAAATAATTCACACACAGCAGCAGCAGTTCCAAAAGCAAACGGTTTGCTGGTCAGGCTTATCAAGAAGTGCGTTTATGCGAGGCTTTGTGAAATAAAATTATTAATAATAAATGTAAAGATAATAATATATTAATAATTATACTGAAAGGAAGCAGGCAAATGGCAAACATTTTAATCTGTATCGAGGGTTTGTGTTTTTTTATATTCCGTATTCCAGAAGTTCGTTTATACGAGGTTCATTTTTTTAAAATCAATTTTATAATAATAAATATAAAAATAATAATATAATTATACCTATAAAGGAATAAAGTTGGCATGTGAGGCAGAGAACTCTTATATTGTGTTTTCTTATTAACCGTCTTCAAAAATTCATTAAATTAAACGCATAATCCTAGACACCGAGAATAAATAGAAGTATGTGGTTTCTAAGACTTCCTCTCTTTTTTAAATATCTAATAATATTTATATTAAATTGTTCCTGATTTTAAATATGAAATAAACTACTCTACAAACATTAAAATTTATTTTTTAAGATACAGATACATTTTAATAGTTTTTAAGCCGCTTTTCCGCTCAGCGTATGCTCTTTCCTCGTTTACCTTTGCAAAGGAATGGGACAGACGACGGGCTAAGTAAAGGTAGAGAGAGAGGGGAGAATCGCGAGAGGTGAGCAGCTACAAACCGGCGGTTAGTGGACCCTGAAGTCTGAAGTCTGCGTGGCATTTAATTTGTCTGATTAGCATTTTCAGCGGCACGCATGAAACACATTAAAATTTGTTTCATTGTGGAGCGTTCGCTTTTCGTTTTTCCAGCTTTTCAGCTTGTCTGCCGGAAAAGCGCCGACGGATAGATATCGATAGGAAGGAAACACGAACCCAAGGCGATAAGAACGGATGCCGCACGAAATGTGGCACCTGTTATCTGCCCGAGAGAAAAGCAGGGGAGAAATGCATAAAACCAGCAGGTAATTTATTTCTATGCTTCCATATTTTTATAAATGGTTTAAAAATAAGTAATATGGAATAAAGATCAACTAAATTCCCTCATAATTAGGACAATATTTGACGGGGGTAGCAATTATTAAATGATTTTCCAAGGGCGTGATATGGTAGTTTTTTGCTCGTGTTTGCGGCATTTGTGGCTCGCAATTGTGACAAATCATCGCCGGATCATCAGTCAAAAGTCCTGGACGCAATGTCCTGTGACAGCTGACGAAGCTGTGAGGTCCAGAGCTTCGCCCAGGATCAGGTTTTGGTCGCTCTCTTTTTTTTTCTGACGTTCCATGACACATCCATGTAGCTGTCATGATTGACGACGTCTCTTTCTGCTCCGCCGTGGCCATCTCTCAGACGAACAACTGTCAAGCACGCGAGGCTGTTGATTTATTTATGACCTTTAAACAAAAAAATACTAAACAAAAGCAACAGAAAGTATAGAAACCACACCGAAAAAGGAAGCAATTCAAGGGCCATCACGCCTTTATCCATCCCCTCGTAATGAATTTCAAATGATGCGGCAATTTTTCCTCACTCGTTATTATTATTTTTACGTTTTTGGCGGTGCTATTAGGGCTCTTCATTTTCCTGCCTCTTTGACTGCAGTTTTTTAATTGTCAAAACAGTTCCTTGTATCTTTGTTGTGTCCCTAGAGGAGACTGGCAACGCTTCGCCAGTGAGTTAATCGATAGAACAATCGATAGAATCGATTGTTGCGATATAATTGTATTCAATGCGAGTTTTGATATTATTATTTATTTTTTCATAACGAATTAAGTACAGATATAAATAATGTGCGATCTTAAGACCTACCAAGTTCAGAGGATATACATAACCTATAAAAGAATAAAGAGAGTTCACAGAAAATAGAAAGTAAGTGTTAGCTCTTAAAATAGTAAATTAAATATGTATTAATTCCGTCCTCAAATTGTTTAAATAAAAAAAGCCATAAGTGGTCTTACTCATATCACACATATCCCCAAATAAATCTCTTTCTACATCCCGAAACCCCACTAATCTAATACAACAAGTTTGCCTGAAACTCTAGGCCCAAGTACTTCATAAATATCTTAGTTCTGTTTCGTTTTTTGTTCCACTTTTTACAGGATGACGACGGTGTGGCGTCGACGACTTCGCTCCTTGCGGTCCTGCGGTGGAGCCGTGTTGAAGGCATTCGTTAAATCATTTCGTGGCACTATCGGCACAAAAATCAAATGCCTTCGTTTAAACGAGCGATAAGGGAAATGCCTTCGAAAAGGACCTGCGCTGCCCCGGCAAAATTCACGCAATTAGTTTGTTATTGTTGTGGACGTCGAAAAGGCGTCCGAAGTCAACTCCAGTCGCGACTTTGCCTCATTAACAATAATTTCGCTTTAATAAATAACGCTAAAACATGCGCTAAATAACATTTTTAGGCTGGTCCCCCAAAACAGGAAGCCGTGAGAGAGGGGGCAATGCACAGGGAGAAAATTTGGTTGTAGTTTCGAGTAAACAAAAAGCCCTTAAGCGAATTATAACAGAAATAATTCATTGATTTAGTCACAATTTAAGCACTCTTTCTGCCATTATAATAGTCCATATTTTAGTATCTTTAGTTTTATTTAAGCTTAGTGCTTTTTCTCAGTGCATTCCTCCTTGCTGGGCGTTGAAATTAATGTGCCGCCATCCAGGGCGACACTAATTTGCCTGTGAACATGTCAAATCAGCCTCAAAGTAAATTTTACGCCAACGTTCAGCGTTCAGCGTTCATGTCCAAAGTTTCCCAAGTTCTACGCGACCCTCCCCCTCCCCACCCTCACCAACACCACCACCACCGCCACCGTTGGGCACTTAATGAAAAGGTCCTTAAGTAGTTTCCAACGGTATTTTGTTTCCGTTTGTACTTTTTCTCTGACGTCGCCGTCGCTTGTCGTTGATTTGTTATTGTTTCCACCGTCGAGCATAAATCATTCCAGCCACGCGGCACTGAAAATAAAATATATAGAGTTTTTATATAGATAAATCATAAATAAAAATTTCTAGATATTTGTTTTTAAATTTAAGATAATTAATAGCAAGTTCCACTACCATTAAATCGGATATTCAAGAAGGAAAAGAGTTCCTTCATTAATATCTCTGTACTTGTGTTAGCTTTATTTATGGAATTTTTAAACTAAATTAAATTTTTAAATTAAATTTCTCTCTGTGCCTATTTCAGAACCAAAAAAAAAAGGACTCGAACGGGCCACTTCGGTGGAGTGGAGTGAAGTGGAGTGCAGGACGAGAGCTCTTGCCTCTCGAGTGGCTCGTGTGGTGCCGTTCGGGGTGCCATGGGAAGTGATTAAAGTCATTTAACCCACTCTGCCCGCACGGGGCGAGCTGAAATTAATTTCTAATTGCGCACAAATGTAGGCAATGTAAGCAAACAAGTGTGTGTGTGTGCGTGTGACTCATATTTTACGGCTGACTTTGGCCAAAGAAAACCTAAATAAGGAACCTAATCAATAGAGAAATATCTACTTAATAAGATATCTTAAATTAATCATCAAACCAACCATCAAATTAATTTCAAAACTATATTAATAGATATTTAAAATATATATCCAAATTCCTTACCTTATTTGTTAATCTAAATATGATAGCACTTAGCTCCCAACTAAATCCCAAAGGCAAAGTACACTCCGAGACATGGCTAAGCCCTCTGGGACAGGGAAAGTGAACCGAAAATTTCCGCTTTGATTAATTGACTGCCAGAATTTCCATGTGCGTGGAAGCTCGAAAGGGTTACAGTAAAAGCCGGAGAAAGAGTCCCTTTTAACCCCCCCATTCTCCTCTGTTTGCATATGCTAATTGAGCTATAAAAATACTTTGTGACCGAAAAAAAAAAGAAAGAGGAAAGAACACACAAACATGGTCATAAAGTGAGTGTGTGTAAGCCCACCCTGCCCTGCTCTGCTCGCTGATTTTTCGATTTTCTTGGCCCCCGAACAATGGCAACTAAGTCTGATAAAGATGGCGAGAGCTGAGGTTGCAGGACCCATGCGTGATGCTTTCACATAAAAATTATGGCATTCAAGCCAAATGGAGCTTATGAGACGGAAGAAGACCCGGCCCTTGGAGGGTTAAGAGTCCTCAGCCAGAGCCTGGAGCCTGGCGTTAGAAACATGATTTTTATTTTACGCAACTTAAGTGCGAACAATAAAAACGATTTGGGCCAGATTATGGCCGCCCGTTGCCCTGGCTCATAATGCAAATTAGTCATGGCCGACGCATATGCAAAAGGCACCCCCCGACGACGCCTCCCCTGGCTTGGCATTTGTTTAGATTTATGAGTGTCAGCCGTATTATGACCAACCACTTGACTTCCTGCCGCGTGTGTGTGCGGGTGTGTGTCTCTCTGACATTTTATGCCCCGCACGTTCTCAGCCGCACACTTGACCCCCTTCAGGTCCTGCTGCCCCCTGCACTGGGAGAACAAGTAATGGGGATAAAAAAAAGAGAGTAGAGCCTCGACTATGAGATGCCCAGCCGAAATAGTCACTGTCTTGGTCTCACACTTTTAGGAATAAAATCTTAATAAATTAAATAATTTACTTATTTTTTCCTGTGCAGGCTCCGAGTCTGGTTAGGTCTCGTCACCCGTATTAATAGGCACAGTTATGGCACCCACTACTACCACATTTCGATAGTTTATGGCCTACTTGTCCCACACGGCGCATACGCAACTTCCGGACATATATTATTTGGGGACTCTTGTTTTTGTTTTGTTTATTTATTTTATACTTTTGTTTGTTAAGTATGCAATTAGCAGGGGTTTATGGTTAAGTTTTGAGAGTCCAAGTCGTAGACAAATAAATATTATAAATAAATTCAATATGAAAGAAAATGTATTGCTATAAAATAAGGGAAATAATAAATACAAAAAAGAAATTACTTGGGAAAGTATGTATCATTAAAGATATATACTTAATCCCTTACAAGGAATTCTCATAATCAATAAACCTTTTCTAAAGGACTTCAAAGCGAACTTAAGACATGTATGTATGTTTAAATATATTTATTTAGATTTAGATGTAGATAGATCCCCTTTTATCCTTTCATCCTCGACTGTTTTTAAGTGAATTAAGCAGCTAAGTGAGTTTGCGGTGTCGCAACTTTGTCGCATCCGAAATCTTATAGCTCATCAACTTGGCAAACCAAGGATATACACAATCCAGAAACATATATGCTGGCATGTTTTCTCATATAGCCTTGTATGTCCTTCCCTCGCCTTCCACTTCCTGGCAATTACGGGCGAAAATTCGACAACAAAGCCAAATAATATTAACATATAAATTGCACAAAGTGCCGCTGATTTAGTTTTATGAAAGCCAGAGAGAGAGAAAGAGAAGGAAAAAGAATGGGGTTAGGGGCGACAGACTTTGCCAGTTTGTTTTTACGTCTTTGTCGTCATTTACGTTTATTATTCCGATTTTCTAGCGCAGAAAAATAACACTTATGTGCACACACACACCACACACACTCCCTACACACACACAAATGTGTATGTAAATGCTGGCTGCCAAAATTTGGCTTCCACCGAGAAATGTCCTTTATTTTCGGAGGGAAAGGGGGGCTAAAAAAGGAAGGATTTCGGGGTTTCACGCACGCACAAGCCAAGGGAAGGGCTAGTGGGGGATGGGGGGTAACAACCAACAAACCAACCAAGCAAAGACACCAACCCACCAACCACCCAACAAGGATTACCCTCCCGAAGGACACCCCTTCTGCCGCCTTCACACGCGTCAACAATGAGAGTGCCATCTCGTTTTTGCGCACATTTCCGGCATTTGGCCAAGTCCGCTTCGGCTTTTGCCCCCCCTCCCTTGGCATTATCTAATGCCAACCCTGTAGACCTCCCCCTCTGCTCCTTCTGCGGGGCTTTTAGCCTTCTTTCACATACAATTTACTGTCGTTTCAAAGCTAAACAGTTATGGTCTCTCTCTCTCGCTCGCCGTCGCTCCCTCTCTGTCTCTTTTTATGGGGCACAAAATGTCGTCGACGACGACGACGGGAAATTGATATTTTTCGATAAAACTTTTTTCTTTTCTGGCACACTTGATCGAATTTTGTATGTTTGTACAGGCGATGGGTGGGACCATGTAATGTGGGTACAGTAAGGATTGATTTAGGGACTCTATAAAATCATTAGAGCCGATAATCTGGAAAATAATCGAAGCTATCGATGTTTTTATATGCAAAAATTGATTTTAAATCGATAATTAGAGAAGTTCTTCCAGCTTTAATGCTAACCAACCTTCAAAGCCATTTTCATAAGGCTTTTGCAATTTGAAAATAATAGTCTTAGTCTTAAATTTTAAAATTTTCATTAAAAAGATCGATAAATATCGATGTGCTGCCAGCTCTAATGCCAATGAATCCATAAAACATTTCTCAAAACCCTTTTTTGAAATGTAGTTTCACTTCTTACTTTAAATTTTTTAGCTGTCTTTATTTTTGCTAAAATTCTCAATTTTCTTTCAAAAAGATCAATAAATATCGATGTTCTTCCACCTCTAATCCCGTCGAATTTTCATAATGTTTCTCAAAAGCCTTCTTCATAAATTAGTTTCACATTTGACTTTAAATTTGTAATTTTTCCTTATATTTCCTTATTTCGCATTACTTTCAGTTTAATTATTAATTTCCAAGATGTTGTTAAATGGGAATTAATTTCCTTAAGTCCTTCACAGAACAATCTCCACTGTTTGCCTGAATTCGCATACAATTTGGTTTAAAAACGAATTGATTTCCTTTCCAGTTTCCCTTTTTTTGTGCCACCCCGAACTCCGTGCTTTTCCAGCACCCAGAAAGTATGTTCTTTTGCTCCATAAAAGCCAACATTTAGTCATCTCTGCTCTGTGAGTCTCCCCTTTTTTTCTGTGTAACCCCTTCCCGGGCATTTTTATTTGTAAATGCGCGGAAATTGTTAATTTTATGGCCAGCCATATCCGTAGTTCCCCCCGTTCTCCCCAGCTTCCTGGGGCCCCCCATTTCCATTTCCAGCTGCTGCGGCCCCTGTGGCATTTCCAAAATGGCCGCCGAGTTGTCATAATGGGGCAAGGGTTCGGGCTCGGGATCAGGGCCCAGAAGTAAATGCACCAATCGCATTATGGTCGTCCAGCGTTTTGGCCTCAAATTGCCGATTGGCAACTGCAGCATGCCCCTGGAAAAGCCCCGCCTCGCCGGAGGATCGCATAATGGTCGATCGATCAGCGGATCGATAGTCTGGCATGGCCCGGCTTGGCCCGGCCTGGCCTGGAAATTGTTGAACCTCGGGCAGTTTGGCCCACGTTTTGCAGACATTTTCCTTTTCGGCCCGTATATAATTTCCAGCGACGGGCCAATTGTTTTTCGAGAGTCAAATAAAATGCACTTCGGCTGCTGCACGTCCAGCCCCCGCTGCCTTTACACAGGGGAAAAATATTAAATAAAGTTTTCCAACCGATATCAGAGGGTTACATTTACCATCAGATATAGTACGAATTTTTAAGGATTTATTTATAATATTCCAAGCAGCAGAATAATATTATGAACATTTTTAAATCTTTCAAATAGTTGCCTGTCGTCGTATCTTTACTGCCACATTACTAATATTTGTAAAATTATTTCTGAATGAAAATAGTCAGATTTCACCTTAATAAAATTTACCTTAAAAAGGCTACAATATTTTGTTTTAGTGTATTATTGCCCCTGGCAGCGTTTGTGGCCTTTTGTCTGGCATATAATTTGCACAAATTGCAATTTAGAGAAATATAAGGAATCGCAAAAGGAAAAGGACAAGACAAAACAAAATAAAAAACAAAACAACCAACCAAAAAAATAATACAAAACATTATATTATTTTACAGGAGATGCTACGACTTTATTTAGGGTTTATTAATTTAGCAAAAGGTATATAAAAGTATTAATATTTATATTTATTGATGGGAGAAAACTACAGAGACTGAACTTAAATTTTTATTCTATTTATACATTTTGGTATTTATAGATAACAAATTTATGCAAATAAAATGTAAATATTTAAAAAAATGAGGCTAAAAAACTTGGCATTTTATTTAAATATTTCTGATTACTTAAATTTGAAAATTGTTATGAAAAACCTATAAGCTCAGGTTCCTATCAAGCCAAGAGCAGTAGCCAATTCCTCCTTCGTTGTGGCCGAATCTGGAGTTCATATAGCCAACCCCTATGGGAGCTAAGCCTGCTATAAGTCAGATCGTTGTGGCTGGAAGCCAGTGTGGACCTCTCGATGGCACTGCTAACATGGCCAACTGGCAATCGCCGGCGAATGGGAAACATAGAAATCACGTTTCGGCCATCAACGCTGCAAATGCAACAATTTTGGATGGATCGAAGGATGGATGGATGGATGGCTGCAATATTTCTTCATTGTACTGATTATCGGTTGTAATGTTGCAAATTAAATGCCTTTGCCATCAATCAAACAATCAAACGAAACTGGCAACTGGCAACTGGCCATCATGGTGTAGCTGGAGCTCGAACTCGAACTCGAAATGGAATCGAAATTAAATGGAATAATACGCTGGGAGAGCGATTCAAACGCCGCACAGTTGGATTTAGCGGCACTGTAATTTCCCATATTCGAGCATTTTTATGAGAAAACTTAGCGAAGCCCAAATTGGCCGGACATGTTCGGAGGCCCTGTCTTTGGGTCTGGCTCTGGGACTCGGCGATTACCCGAATACGATAAGGAATTTATGAGAGAATTAAATGGCACAAATTGATGAGGGAATCGCCAATTGGCAATTGCCAATCTCGAATTATATATTCCCCCTCGACTGATATTTAAACCCCTGGCCGGTTATTATTAGTTTGAAAAGAAAGGGGGACTCAGGGGACTTATCTCTCTCTTAGTTTTTAGTTTCAGGACACTATAGCTTTCATAGGGCATCCCAACTTCGGCTAGCTTTCTATCCTGGGTTTTTCTTACAATTTTTTTTAGCTCCGCCTGCCATCTGCTCTGACATCGTTCCCCATCGCCACGGAGTCTAGGTCTAATCGTGGCAGATCTTGGCTGATAAAAAATAATTATGAATGGGAGAAGCTTGCTCCTCGGCACTCTAATTGAAAATGCAAACAGCCAGCACAATAATTAAGAGGGATACCGAGGAGTTTCAGGCCTAGAAAATGCATTTACTATGTGTTTGTCTTGGAGATAAAGATGAGAGTGTGGACTCTGGGGTACCCAATGGTAAGTAAATGTATTAATAATAAACTTGAGCTTGAATAAATAAGAAGCTTTCAAATAAAATTTTAATAAGGGGTTAAAGGAATTATTAATATTTATTAATTCAATTAATAAATATATTTAGGCATTATTTAGTAAGACAATCTCTCTTAAATCCATAAAAAGGGTCATAGCTCAAAAATCTCAACTCAAACTTCTCAGATAAAATAGGAAAAACTTAATTAAAATATAAATTGTATACGAAACCATCCTGGTCCAATATAACCACACATATCCAAACCACAGCGTATAGACAACAGTATGAGAAATCGGCCAAGATGATGACGCTTGAGATGGGCTTCCAGCGCGGATTGTTTGGAGAAACTTTGTGCAACAATTAGCAGCAGGCCGCGCTGCAAGTTGCCAGTTGCAAGTGGCAGGTTGGGCTTCCAAACGAGATTTACTTAGTGGAGCAGCTGGCGGAGAGGCTCGTAATTAAGCTCTTAAATGAATTTGATTGTGTGAACATAACGGAGACAATGCCGAGAGCCCGGGCGAATAATGAGCAGCGGCGCAATCACTTTCTTATTGGCTTACTTAAACGAGTTCGAGCCGTGGAAAAACTCAAACCACAACTCAATACGGGTCGATCCGAGTCGCAGCCAACCCTAACCCTAACCCTAACCCGGAAGGGGTTTGCTCTGCTCTTTTTTGGTCCGCGATACGATCGCAGCGATAAGATCGCCAAAAACTGAAATGTAAATTACAACAAAGAGTGCAGGGTGAGCGAGGATGCAAGATACCAGATACCACACACTGGTCCTGGTCCTGGTCCTGGAACACACCAGATGCCAGATGCCTATCAAACGGCGGATTTGTTCTAGCCGCCGCACAAATAGCACTCTTAGGCTCAGCCCAGGGGATCCCATCCGATTTGGTCCGAGGACTCAGCTGGTGGCCAGAGGTGTGATGCCGGGGATCGCCCGCTGGGAGCGCAGATCTGGGGATCCAGAACGCGTGCCCCGCCTGATTAGCGCAAAATGTTAATTTCACACTTTGATCGCATTTCCACGACTGCGCCGAAGATGCGTTAATTTAATTTCAATTTAGTTTGCTGCTCATCTCGGCAACAGTCAGTCCATCAATCACCCGGGCCGGCTGCTCCACTACATAGCAAGATACACAAAAAGAAAAAGTAAATGAATTAATAAAAAAACAAAATATTAAACAAGCTTCGTCAAGGAAAAATGTTAAAGATATTAACTAAACTTATTTGGGACTTTAATAATATCAACACAATTTAAATGGCATGAAATCTACAAATCTAGAGTTGTCTTTAACTTAAAGTTTAAGTCAATCGTTCAATCCAAGGCAACCCTAACCTTCGTAAATACCAGGGCTACAACACTTGCATAAAAGATAACAAAATAAAATAAATAAAATACATTTATATTAATAAACCTGAGTTTCTACATAAGATTTTCGTGTTTTTACATTAAATGTAATAAATTAAACAAATACTAGCTAACCCTTTTCAGTGGCAAGTTAAGGTGACCACCCCAAAAACAAATGCTTAAGTTCAGAGTGGCCAGTGGCCACGCGTAAAATGTCGTGAAACGTATCGATAAGTATCGGTAAGCGGAGCACGGCACGGGATCTGTCAGAAATGTCATAGGAAGAAAATGTTCCTTCATTTAGTTTTGTGAGAGGAGTGCTGCTTGAACAATAAAACGTTTAAATGTGTGCAAATAAATAGTGATAATTTTAAGTGAATGTGTTTATAAAAGTGTGCAATCAGAGGACAACTCAAGGCGTAAAGTATCCCAGCGGCGGTCTGTTTGGTGAGTTGAGAGCGACTTATGCTTTTTGATTGTCCCTAAAAAGATTTTCTAGACCTTGAGAGATTTAAAAAATGAATTTCCTTCAACCAGGAGACTCCGATGGCCAGGGAGATGACATCTACCGCCCTCGCTGCAGAAAATCTGGTGAGTGGGAAAGCTAGTTTCCTCGTTTTTTTGTTCTTCTGACATTTGACACATGTACATAAGTATGTACATATATATATCATGACACTGCATTTTTCTACCTATTGAAAGGGTAATATACCTTAAAACCAACCAAAAAAGTAAGTAAAAGCACACATACTCCTTAATTTAACACAGGAAATACCTTCTAGAACATTCTACCAAAATATTTCTGAATTATTTTTATCTGTGTATTGTGGCTACTCATATGCTCAAATACCCTGACAAGCATCCTCAGTTGGCCAGAAGCGGTTTTATTAACAGCCGCTCGTCAAGTGGTTTTCGGCCTCATTGTTGCATTTTGTCCTACAGCGCTGCCTTCAAAGGCATTCCACTGCCAGTTGCTTTATCTGCATTCATCAGTCGCCAAACAAAACAAGTCAACTGGCTTCATTTGTAATGGATCTCCATCTCCATCGCCATCTCTGACTCCGTCTCCATCTCCATCCAGAGATGCTGGAGGAGCAGGAGTCCCCAGATGGATCCAAGCCAAGTTGGAGGCGGCTGCGCAGTAGTCAAGGCTCTGATTGCTGGGCATTAATCACTCGGGGTCCGGGCATGGACTGGGGTGTGGATACCGAAATAAGGTGCACTCGGAAAAATAGCACAAAAGTTAAGGTTTACCATATTAAAATATTATTGGCTAGAAAGAAACATATTACAAATAATATTTCACAAGAATTTTCCTTCTAAAAAGAGCCATAATTTGGCTCTACTTTATTTTTTTTATTACTTGCTTTATAATAAGTTTATTAAATATTTTTGTAAGTGCAGTTTTGGCCGCAAGACTGCTACCTCCCCAGCTACTTATTGTAGGCTAACAAATCTCATTGTTGTAATTGTTCCTGCGGCTTCCAGATCGCCTCGGTTCGGTTCGCTCGGTTTTAATGATGATCGTAATGATCTCGCAAATCGATCGCAGCTCATTAGACACTTTAGTCCGCAATCGGAGCTTTTGCCAGCTTTTGTATCTGCGGTCTGCCGTTTTTGTTTTTGTTTTTGTTTTTTTTTTCTTTATGTAATCAAGCGCTTAAACATTTACTATTAACAAATTTACAATAATTTATAACATTTTGCGGCGGCAACAGCGCTGGGTAATCGGAGAGCGTTAGGTTCGATGATCGGGCGAACTGCAAACTATTGCGGCTGCGACTATTGATCTTAAGTGACTCGGTTGGGCAAGTTATATTATATATAGATATATTCCATATCGATTTCTAGAGGTATCAGTAGTGGTATCGGTAGTATCAGTTATTTAATGCGCAACTGTACTGAATTGACAGTTTAGAGAATATGTAATAAAGCGATGATTGCAATGTCGTTTAGGGTATTTGGTTTAGTTGGGATTAAAATGGGGAGAGGGGCCTTTAAAAAATCTAGAAAAATTACCCACTCCAAGATATCACTGAGAGAGGGGTCCTAAAAGCATCTGAGCCTCCACAACACTTTGAACTCTTATGTAATCTGGATAATCTGGGTTTTTCTAGAAAAGATAATGATTTCTTAAAAAGAAGAAAGAGGAGTTTAATCAGAATATTCCCATGGAATCTATGGAATAAAGACTTTCGATTCAATATTTAATACTCTATGACTTTAAACCTGCACATATATACACCCAAACCGATCGAAATCGACCAGTTTTAGTCGCTATATTAATTGTCTTGTCTTTCACCTCACACTTGGCCTACCTTGGCTTGGCCTGGCTTGATCTCTTTGACGTTCGCCGGCCTAGGAATCATGCCTCATGCCTCCCAATGTTCAACTAATTGCCTTTTGATTCGGATTGATCATAGATCCGTGGCGGCTTCAGGGTGGCTGCTCTAGCTCCGGCTGGAGTGCCTCCAAAAGCTGCGTTGGCGGCGGCTCACTCCGATGTCCGACGAAGTACAAGAACGCACAGTAGCCACTTTTGGCTAAAAGATTCCGATAAGCGACGGCAGCTGGCGAGGATCTGGCTAGGAGAGCAGGAGAGCAGATTCCCCTGCACTCACTTCATTAATAACTCTTGCATTGATCATTAATTTCCCCGTTCCGCGCTTCATTAATCGTCCCGCAGCGCAGGAAGCGCTGTGTTCTGGCCGCCAAGATGAGGAAGGAGTCCGTGGTTAAGGCCAGAAGCCAGAAGTCGTCGAGGCTACAAAATGTGTGGCGCATTTTTTTTTTTTTTAGGGAGGGAGGTAGGGCACGTGCCTGCTCCTAATTAGGGCCAGGAAAGCATACTCTATTGCTGCGAAGAATAAGAATTTCCTATGGCAAGACCTTTCTTATCTTTATGAAACATTTACAGTGAGCTTTAACCTCACAAAAACCCAATTAGCCATCCGGCATTGCGGATTCTGATTGTATTTTACGGCCGCATAATTGCATTTTGCCTAAATGCGAAATAGGCGACAGGATCGCACACACACACAGAGGCCCTAGGATATTCCTTTATGCAAATCGAGGAGCGTTCGTCTCCGGCGCCGGCAGTAACGGTGCTGAACATGCAAACTACCAGCCGTGAAAAATCTCGTATCAAATATTTTACAGCATTTTTTGTGCCTGCCTGAACACTGCGAGCTCTCGGCCTATATGTCTGCGCCTAAGGGGTAGGGACCCTGCCTCATCCTCATCCTCATCCTCGGCCTGGTCACAAGCCACTAAACAGTGTGCCCACCCAGCGAGAGCCCATCCCAATGCCAGTTCGAATTCCCCATGGGCCAAACCATTTGAAAATTTCGCTTAGCGTCGCCAGGACAACAACAAAAAAAATATAAAAATAAAACCCAAACGAAACGAAATCAAAGCGAAATCGAAACAGGATAAATAAATGTGCACATTTCCGCCTGGCGCGCATATCCTGTCCACGCTTCCTGACCCATCCCATCCCATCCCGGGCCATCCTCCCCCGACTCGTCGCTATCTCTTTTATATATATTATTGATCTGCCGCGCATAAAAAGCCCATTTAAAAACAGCAAAAAGAACACAGCCAAAAAAATCTCTCCCTTCTCCCCCGGAACGTGGAAATTTCCCCGAAAAACGTACCAGGATTTGTGTAGAAAAATTTCCGCGCGCACACTTGAAATTGTAAAACTGGCCATTTTCGGGGCGAGGATGTGTCCGTGTCCTGGGGTATTTTGCCGATTGGCTAGACTATGTGCCGAGGATTCCGCGGGGGGAACTGGGACCCTGGACAGGGTCTGGCCCGGCGGGGACTCTCTCTCTGTCTCTCTGGGTGTAACAGCATTTGGCTGAATTGAAGCAGAACGTAGCCGCTGAGCGGCTGGAAAAAATCGTTGACAAATGAACGAGGCGCCGGGGAAAGGCATTTTGGAGGTTACACTGTTCCAAATGGATCAGAGAGGTATTTTCCTGGTAGAAAATTCTTTTAAAAATCATAGGGTATGGTTAAAAAAAATCATTCTCTGATTCGCAAAGTAGAAAACATTTTATTAGCTTTTTAAATACTCTTTGACAGGGTGCCATTAATTTATAAAGAACTCTTAGAGATAGTTTCTCTTTAAGAGCTTAATAAAATTATAATATTATATAACCTATAATATTTTCTGTAACTTCAGTCCCATATTGACCTCCCCAAAGGACCATCAATTTGTGCAAATTCACGAGCCGTTGCAATTTAAGAACCGCTTGCTCTCATAGCCATTTTGATTTTAATTTCAAGTACCATTTTTCCCCATTTTCTCATTTTCCTATTTTTCAGCAGTGGTTCTTGTTTTTTTTTTTTTGTGCCCTGCTCCTTTAATGTTGTTTTTTTCCTGCTGGATTTTCTTCTTTTACAGCGCTTTAGTCTCTTTTATTCCTCGTCGATTTCCATTAAAATTCAATTGATGTGACTTGGGGGGAGGGAGGGGAAAATCGGAATCGGATCGGAAGTGCCCAGTCAACTATCCTCGTGTGTGTGTGTGTGTTTGTGTGTGTTTGCATTGGCTGTGATTTATCGAAGATTAGAGTAACATTCAAAATAAAATTTCTGGCTAAGTGCTTGGCAAAGCAGAGAAATTCAAGCATTTTAGCAGCAATTCATGTGGGATTTGAAAAGGGGAATGGGGAGGGGGAGGGTGACGACACACACAGAAAAACACACACGCATTTATAACATATGGTTTGTTATAAAAGAAAGTTTCAGAGTTAAGTGGAACAAATATTCTTGAAATGCCGACCTTTGTCCCCTTTTTCCCAAGTATATTTATAAAAAGCTAGAAAATAAAAATAATAAATAAAATTAAAAAAAAAGAAATATTAAATATGTAAATAAAATTTCCACTTGAAACTAAAAATATAAATTTACTAATATTATCACATAAATAACTATCGATTTTATTAATATTTCCATCGAAATTATAAAAATCTTTTGTATTTAAGCTTAAGAAAAATATTGAATTATTTATGATTTCAGTACGTAACAGCATTGTTACCATAAAATACCTATAGGTATTATATATATGTATTTAAATACATTAAATATTAAATATAAATATATTTTAAAAAATATGTAAGCGTTACTAATTGCAATATATTTTAATAATATATTTAAATAGTAATGTGGCACAGCCTTAATGCCAACAGCATTTCCCTGTTACTAATGAAAACAAAGCCCGCAAGTTCCGAATTGCTGAATGAAACAATTGCCCCAAATACACCCTGAAACCAATAAGAAACTATTCCCATGGTTAGTTTTACCATCAGCCCAGTAAGAAATGCTTTAGCCTACCTAACATTTTTTTCCCGTACTCAAAACCCCCTTAAAAATTAAAAACGGAACTGCCGTTGAGCTCGAACTTATAAAGCCATCAACATGTGGTTAATTTTTTGCGTCCCAGCCTCCCTGGCACGTCGTTCGTGCTCGCCATATGTATTTCCGATCCGCAGGTGATTACAAGACTTCCGGTTAGGGGAGGGGGAGGGCGGGCATGCGTTGCCCAAATTAAAACAAAAGTCTAACCTAAACGGAAGTTATTTCCAGGTCGTGTACGACGGGTATAATGGCGTAACTATAACATTATCATTTTCAAACCGAAAATTTCTTTCGAAACCAGCTCGAAAAAAAATACAAATAAAAATAAAAACGGGAAGGGGAAGCACTTGTGCAGCAGCTCTCGGCATCACAATGGGGGAGATCTGAAAATCGAGTGGAAAACTAATTAAAGCAGATAAAGAGTCGCATTAAAACAATAGATAAAGTAAAGCCGGGGTGCATGCATAATTGAGTTTGAGTTTCGGTTTGGGTTTCAGTTCGGAATCGTCCAACTCAATTAAATTCATGTGCGCGGCGTCCCCCAAACAGTGGGCTCTCGGGAGGTTTTGTAAATAATTTGATATTATATTTATTTTTTAAGTCCAACTGTTACAAATATTAGACAGTTTTTATTGACATTTTCATAGTTTTGAAATAAATTGTGAGGATATATTTATATTTATTTTCTACTTTTAGTATTTATAATAGAACCTCTTCATCTTTTAGTTTTAGTTAATACTTAATACTAGATTATTTTCGCTCGTTGCTTTTTCATTTTTTTTCACACTTAACCTCAAAATTAAACCATAACTTGTACCTTTTGGTGGCACTGTACTTTGTATGGCTTGCAAGTTACATAGTTATGGCAAACACAAAAAAAAAAGGGTTGCCTCTAAAACAGCCCATTTCCTATTGTTTTCGCAAATGAATTTGCAAACTCGATCTATCTGTATCTGCATCAGCCTCTGCCTCTGCCGCTGTATCTGTATCTGCCGCTTATAATTACAACTGGCACAAACAATGGGTATTTGTGAAATTGTCACTATTTAGCATATTTGGTCACGAAACGCTTGGCTACAGTTTTTCTGTATTCTTTATGAGGCATAACAATTTATGCGTTGGACCAATTTTATAAAAAAAAACTCTGAACCGATCCACAAAGTTGAAAAGTTGAAGTGTTCGTTTCGTTTCGCATTTTCCCATTTGCCCCCGACAAAAATTAAATGGAAATTTCAACAGGGATTTCCGCTTCTGATCATGTCACTAAAATAGCCATACATAGCAGTATCTTTTTTGATCTTTTGTGCGTGTTCAGGCCTCAGTTCCATGGGCCAATTTTGATAATGACCACACACTGAAAAGCATAATAACTTTCGGCATAATTATGCGTGGCAAGCGGGGTGAACGCATACCATTACATTATGGGGTTAATACCAAGAGAGTTTCAATCAGAGCAAAGTTTGGCCTCTCTTATTTCTTTTCTAAAATAAATAAATTGCAATTGAGCAAATAAACCCCGCTAAAAAGAGTACTAAGTACCACAACTTTCTACTTAATTATTTATTTTTCCTCCCACATCCCATCGGTAGCAAATACTGACCTAATAAATCCTATACTCGTAAATGGGAAACTCTTCTCTTCACTCGCTGGCCAATTAGCATAGGAATTTACTATCTTCCTCGCTTTTTTTTTTCATTTTTTGTATGTTTCATGTTTTTGTGGCTCCATTAATTAAGTAAGGAAATTTACGCTGAGATTTGTGCCAGTTTCTGACCCTAATCTTGGCTAAAAACCTTTTGTGCAGCAGGCTGCATTTTTTATGCCAATTAAGTGTCGCATGCAACGAACGGAGGCGTTGGCATCTTGGCAATAACTATGCACATAATAACCCAATTTGGGATTGCCATAGACAGGGTACACAGAGAGAGATTTTTTAAGACATTTAAAATATAAAGAAAATACAGAAAATAATCAAGAGTCAGCGTTTCTCTCGGTGCACACTTTCGCCTGGCAAGTGGTTCGGTTTTGTGCTTGGATTCCATGGGAAAATCTGTTGCAATTAGCTGCTCACTTTGCAAACAAGAAGCCGTCTGAAAGGCTGGGAGAACACGCAGCGAAAACAATTTCTAAACGCGCTCAAAACGACTTAATTATGAGTGAGAAATATGCGCGGCGACCGAGCGCGAGCAACTGTATCTGGCCGTACTTGTATCTGTATCTAATGCAGCCCCCATCTAGCTCCCCCGGGCAACCTTAATTGCTCCCACTCAATCAAGGCGGACCACCTTCATTAGACATTTGCGGTAAAAAGCTTCGGTAAAAATTACAACAAAAAATAAAAATAGAGAGAGAGCACGAACATCTTATAACAAAAACCTACAAACCGAGTTCACACGACGTGATGAACCCGATGAATAATTAGCAGGCACCAGATGTATGTGCGCTGATATCGGGGCATAGTTATAGCGCCAACAGTGACTCGCCATTAATCACGGGCGAGAACTGAAAATGTGACTCTCGAGGGGGTTTATTATTCTGTATTAATAATCTAAACTAATTGTGACGACTTAAATAATGTCAAGTAAATTATAAACATTATTGTAATTATCTCTTAAGGCAACAAAGTTATGCCCAAGACCCGAACGGTGTGCTTCTCGTTTACCCTATTGAATTTCATATTTGGAATTTTCGTTCTCCGCTTATTTTTTTTTGTGCATTCGCGAAACCATAGAAATATATGTATTTCGTATGAGAAATTAGTGGGCAATGTAAATAACTGTTAGGAGCTGCTTACAGTGGTTGAAAAAATATTAAAATGGAAGGACTTTAAGCAGAAGAGGCTGAAAAGTTAACCTCTTGGGCAAGAAATTTTAGTTAATATCTCTGAAGTTCATTGAGGCTAATATAGCTAGTTTTTTTTTAGAAAATATAGGTTTTTAACGCTTGGCACTAGAATTATCAAAGGGTTCTAACGGCAATTTAGTGATATGGAAAAGGTTTCTGCTTCTTTGTAAGTTTCGACACCAAAAGTATTTGAATTAAATGTAGTGTAAGTCACTGTAAGTATCACCTACCCCTCCTGGAAATTCCACTCTCAGCTCCCCCCAAAAAAAAGTAAATGCAGAATGCACTGCACAAAAAACTTGATAATAAAAATTAATAAAAAATTCTTAACAAATTAATAAAAGGTATAAATGAAGGTCTTACCTAAATAAAATTAAATAAATGCTTATATTGGCAATAAACCTTAAATAGAAAGTTCCCACTTGCAAGCCCTTCCCAAAATATTTCTGCCAGTGTAAGAATTCTCCCTGGCTGACCACAGGCATGCCCCTGGCATTGGTATTGGTGTTGCTCACACACTCACACACACGCCGCACACCGAGACACCTCATCGCTTGCGGTCAACTCTCTTGTCAGCGACAATTCCCCATAGACTTTGTTAAACCTTAAAATTAGTTTAAGTATTTAGTTACCAATTTAGTGCGGAGCGGGGAAGGGGGAGAGGGGGGGATCAGGGTCGAAGTGCCAACCGCCGGAGGGGGGATAGGAGTTGTGGGGTCCGTGTGCCGGCTCTGCCTCTGGCCAGTGTCCGAGCGTTGATGTTGTCGATGATGTGTGCGGTTTCTGTGGCGAGAAGGCCTGAAAGCGAAGCTCTGAAAACGAGGGCTTCTGAGCGGATTGATAAAAAAAAATATATTAAAAAAAAAACAAAGGTGAGGAAGGGAAGAAGGTGGTGGTGTCCGAGGCAGTTTGTCAGCTGTAAAAGGTGTACTAAACACGTGTGTAGGCTATTTATTATTAAGCTATTGGCCAGTAACTAGCTTAAGGGGTGGTGAAGTCATTAAAAATATAGTTTTAATATTAATATATTTTATGATAAATTTGGGAATTTATTACTTTACTTAGTAATTACATTGTTGTGTCTTTAATAAAGTAAATTTAAGTACCGAGCCTATGTCTTGAGGATCATGTTTCTGTGTAAAAAAAAATCTTAACTTTTTCTTGAGGTTGTGTGTAAGCGGTAAAAAAGAATATTTATAATATAAATAATCATTAAAATACACAAAAATGGTAAAGTTTACAGGGTGATTATAATTTTTACCAGAAATATATACCCATTTATTTTAGGGGGAATACAAAAGTTATTAAGGAAAAGGCTTAAGCGTCCTGCCATTCACATTTTCCACTAAACTTGTAGGGCAATATTTTCATCTTCAGTTACAAAATTTCGTTTTAAATTTTGCGCAACATATTTGCAGTTTTTTTTTAAATTTTTTACGTTTCTTAATTCCTCGTTTGGTATTAAATTGTGTGGTTTTTGTGGTGGTGTTGGACTTAAGTACCCCGCATTTCTGCAACATTTTCCACTTGACAAAAGCCAGCCGAAGGAGCGATGATCGAGCAGGAGGCAGGGAGGAGAGGGTGGATGATGATGACGAGGGAAAGGAAAGGAAGAGAGAGTAGGACAAGGAGAAGAAGCAGGCAAAGATGAAGCCGCAAAAGCGAAGACGCTTGGCCGTAAAACTTCAGCAACAACTTCAACTATTATGGCCAGTGGTCAAGCATTTAGACGCGGCCGAGAAGGAGCTGCTCACGCACACAGTTTTACTTATTGATATACTGAGAGAAAAATTATACCAAGATTGGGAAATAATTCAAATAAATTGGAGAAAGTTAAGAGGCAACCTAAAGAGCATATAGTTATTTTTTGTGGAATATTAACATTCTTAAAGGAGGTCTTATTTTCAAAATGAGGTTTTTTTCTCAGTGCACCCATGTGCAAGACGTCGCCAGTTGAAATTTCAAACCGCTGAAGCGCGGCTAAATGTGTTGAAAGCCGAAAGCTCAAAGAGAGGCTCTTTGATTGATGATTGCAGCTCAGGGTTGCCTTTCAACTGGCCAAAAAAGTACAAAAACTGGGAAACAGTGGCAGTGCCTCGACTATGGAATACCCGCCACTGGACATTGACTATATATTACCAAAAAAAACAAAAATTCTAAGGATTTGAGATCAATTAATAAGAGTGTCTAAAAGTATGCTAAATTTTACTACAAATATTTTTATAGAACATTAAATGTTGTACTTGAGATTCTGTTAATCAAACAGAAGGACAGAAGCTGAACTAGAACGTATGTCCTAGTATTAAACAGATCTATCATACCCCTTAACCCTCCTCTTAGCGGCTATAATAATACAGGAAATAACGAGAAGAGGCACAAATAAATACATATGTATATGTAACATAAAGGTATATACACGGCTCTCGGTTCGGGAGTTGAGAATGAAATTAAGTTGCCGGGCCGGCAGGTGAGAGATGAGGTCTGAAAAAAGGCCGCGGATCGGCGGCTCGTGATTAAGCGCCAAATGTATTCAAAAGATTGTAATTAAGGCCACAAAAGCTGCAGATCTGCATCGCCAGATAGCGCTTGTTAACAGCACACAGGCCGATATATCTGTATATATATGCCCAGTATATATGCCCACCGCTGACTCACGATGACGCACAATTGAATAATTATTGTTCAACGGTTTTGTCGCATGCAAAAATATACCAATTAGCAACGCATAGAGCCGGACCGGGCCCTAAATGTGTATCTCCGACTGTCTGTATCTGTATCTGTATCTGCGTAACATTGTGGCCACATCTAATAGCTTCTCGGCCTGGGTGGCATCCGTGGCCATATCCGAAAGCCCCGGCCCCGGCCCAGGCCAAAGCCATCCGAGAAATATAAACTGTTTTTTACGACCCGAGCATAACAACTTCATCAGTCGCTGCGATACGAAGCGAATCGATCTGGATCGAATCAGAGTCAGAGGAATCAATGAAAAGTAAGCTGCCCAAAGAACTACAAAGGGAAATGCGATTTAAAATACAATTTAATTGATTTTATTCTTTGAGTTTACTCTACTTGCTGATATGATTTTAATCGGGAAATTCATTAAGGTATTTCTAGAATTATTTATAAAAAGAAAAATTCTTGCATCTGAACTATAATAAACTTCAAAATTATTTTCTTAGTACTTTTAGGGCATTTAAGATTCGGTTATCGTTTTTTTTTTAGCTACCCCCACTATGATAATTTATTTTTGTTTTCTGTACGAATTCATATTTTTGGGGCTTTTGTTCAAGTCCATCGAAGTTAACATTTATATTTTATGCGCTCGGTCCGCGCGGCCACTGTAATTTATGCAAAATCATTGGTCGATCGATCAATAGCCGCCGCTGCTGGCCGTGCCAAAAAGAAACAAAAAGAAAAACAATAAAAATCGAAAAACAATACTTAAAATCCCCCCGAGAGAAAATTAAAAACCAAAGGCCGCACACACAGGTGCGGACAGGAAGCGGATTTTTGAAATTTTCAGGGAGTGAGGCAACTGCCATCCCTTTAATTGGATTATGAGTTAAGTCCTGTCACAGTCTCACCCCCTCGAAAAATCCTCTCTCCGCCTACACCCACATAGGCCAGTACAGTGCGGCCTAGCTAAGGAATAAGCTGGGAATATTTTTGATTGGTATCTTAGGCTGACTATATTCATTAAGGTATTTTATTATTTTATTTTACTATTTATTTGTTTGCTTTTAATTAGATTTTGTTTTGGCTAATAAAAACTTATAGAACTTTATGGCAAAGATAATTTCCCTTTAGCCTACCTCCACTGTAATTGCAATCGAATTAGTCAAGGAGCTCAGCGACTTTCCCTCGGCATTTTTTGGTATTATTTTTCAGTTTGGTTTCTCGGTTTTTACACCCGCCGTGCCGTGCCGTGCCGTCCAAGGCGTCAAATAGAAACTTCGATTTGGATTTCATCCATCTCCTTCTGCCCCGGTAAGCCCCTCTCTTTCTATGTATTTCCGGCCCGGCGTCAGGGTGGCGCCTGCGCAAAGGCCGTGCTGCTGCGGCTGCGGCATTTAAGGAGTGGGCGTGCCCGATGACTTAAAAGGTTTTTAAATGGGCGCCTGGGCAGCGCTGGACTACTGAAAATAAACCTCATCCTCGGCATTTCCCTCCTTTTTCTCTCGTTTCACTTTTGACTTTGCCGACAGCAACGCCTCGGGTCGGTCGCTCAGGTTCATTGATCCATTTCAATATATGTATATATACAAAAGTATCTTTGGGATACTGGCTACCGACTGCCGACTGCCGACTACCGACGTGTTAAACGAGTTGCTTGTTGTTGGCCAAGTCAGATTTGAAAACCAAAAAAATGATGTGCGCAGCCCAGCAGCTCGGGGGTAAAAAAATAAATAAGAAAAAACATAGGCAAACAGGTGGCTTAACCGGGACTTTAAAACTACATAAGTTAAGGTATTTAAATATTCATTTTAAATAAGAAAATATATGATTAGGAAGTGCATTCTAGCCGCTTTTATTTTTAAAGATTTATTAAAGATAAAAATGGTTTGTTTTATCTGGCTGAATTATTTATCTTTATAAAAGTATTGTAAAGCATTTAAGCAGACTTTTCCAACTGTATAAAATATATGTATTCCTGATCATAAATCACATTTATTAAAATAAACCAATATAACCTCCTTTCGAGTACCGGGTATCTCATTGTCGTGGTTCTTTCTTGTAAAAATAAAACCCAAACGAGCTTTTCTAGCTACTGTTTGCCGCACTTAAAAAAGTCCAAAATCCAAAATCAGAAACCGAGATATTGAGACCGAAAAAGGTTCGAGATCTGTCTCTGAAGCCCGAAGGGTTTTTTTTTTCGAAAAAACAAGACAGCCATAAACAGAGGCAACTCGCTTTTCTACTATACAAAGTTATGAAATTGCTATTATTAATGACTGTAAACGTTTTTTCTACACTTTGCTGGAAATTGACAAGCGTATATTAACGATTTTATAATAGCCGTGGATCAACTGATCGGAATGGCCTCCATTGTCCTCCTTCTCCCCGAAAAAACGTGACGTGACCGCCGGCCAAAAATCCAAAAAAATTATGGATCTATGGAAGGCAAGAGGTAGACAATGGAAACCGAAACCTCTCAGATATTTTGCTCAAGACAGGAAGCCACTTTACATAATTAATCAGTTTATAAATACTGCCAGAGCCAGAGCCAGAGCCCAGGGTGTAACTGGCATCTATATATTTTTCTACATAAAAAGTATATACATTTAAAAAGCCTTTTTGAAAGCGACACCAAAACGGAAAGGCAGTGACGCATTGCGAAAACAATTGCGAAGGCTAAAGCTGCTTATTTAGCAAATTGCTTGGGACTGTCCCCGCATAAATGTCTGCCTGTAGAGGGAGATATCTATATAGGGGGAGATATCTGAGACCCCAGAGCTGAGACCCTAGAGACTCTAGAGCCGATAGCAGCTCATAGAAAGACTCTAAATTGTCCAGTTTAGGCTTCAAAATTGAGCATTGCGTGCAATAAATGCCGGCAGCCAGAATGCGTGTGCGTAACTAAACGCATAATGTCAATGCACCGATTTCCACCCCGCCATTACATATCGTCTGGCATCATATATATTAGAGTCGTGTAAATATACGGTTGCCATTCTGGCCTGCGCACATTCTTTTTTCATATTTTTTCATATTTGTATCCCCATTTTTTTCGCAAATTGCCCGTTTCCGTTTCGAGCAATAGATGGGAAAAATTCAGTGGAAAAATGCTTTAAACATTTTCCAAAGTGCTGCAATTTATGGGCACAGTGAAGCGTGGCCAGGCACCCACCCAAACCAAAGCGAGCCCAGGGCTTTTTTTAGATCGTGGTTAGAACAGCACACAATGTGCGTAGCAAATTATAATTATATATTTTGTACATAGTCGGAATTGACTTAGTTTCCACAGGCACTGGCACCGGCACAGGCACAGAAAGTCAAAGGCGGAAAGTTCTGCGGTTTGCTGCCGGCACAGGTGTCTCCGCTTAACTGTTAAAGCACTGTTGAGTCCTTTCACTAAAACGCTCTTGGGGTGCTGTTAGCCAGGCATTCGATCTTGGAGGAATTCCACAAGGTCTTCCGCTTTACTTGGATACGTTTTTGGTTATTAAAAGTTAATGCTTACCGAAACTGTATGTAGGAGACTAATCTCCGACTCTATTTAGTATACATATATGTTCTTGATCCACATCACCAGCTACATAAGATCTCAGGAACTAGTAGTGATCAGATCAGTGGTGCCTACGCCAATATATTTATATGTTCAAATTGCATTTGTGTGAGTAAGAAATACAACAAAGTGTCTAAATATCAAACATTTTTTTATTTATTTATTTTATTTTAATAAATTTACGTTATTTTATAATTTTATTTTGTTTATTTATTATTATTCAAGTCAAAAAAATGGCCAGGCTTAACCACAATATTACAAATTAACTGTTCTGATGATTTGGTAACATTCTGTCTGATGCTTTGTTAACATTCTGTTCATAGTGTGGTTGGGCAGAGGCCGTTCACAGAAATTTGAAACATAGAAACATTTTTGCAGAAACATTTTTTAGCAACTTTTTCTTAGAAACATATTCCCATATTCCTAGCAACATTTTCCTAGCCACATTTTCTTAGAAACACTTTCCTGTGGATTCCACTATTTTAGATTAAAGTTTTCATAAAAGATACATTATTAATAAGAGCATATTTCGACAGGCTAACTTAACTTTAAATTAAACTCAATTTTCTTACTTGTTATTACATATATCACCCTCGAAAATCAAAATAAAACTTTTTACATTTTTGGGAAATTTAAAAACGTTTCATTCTGATTATCTCTAGTCCAGACCCCCTAATCGATCTCCTGTAACACCCATCAGCACCATAAAAATCACACATCATTCAAAAGTCATTTGTGGTAACTGCTGGCCCACTTCAGCAGCCCAGCAACTGTTCAGGTTCCGTGGAAGATCGCCGATTGCCGATCGTGGATCGTGGATTGCCGATCTCCAAATGATCGATTATCGCCAAACTAGATTTCACACATTCCGGCTACTATTTAAGCTAATAAACCGTTCCGCCGCCGTTCCGCCAACTGGCCCCGGACAAACTAATGCAACTCATCATCATCTGCGATCAGTCCCTTTTCGACACCGAAAAAAAATCCCAGGCTTTATTCAGGATACCGGGAATACTACTCTCTTATTAAAAATTAACTAGAGGCTTTATTTTATTAATTTTTATTACTATTTATTTATTATTATTTATTTCTAAAGCTTTCTTAAAGTTCTCCTGGATTTCAAATGTTTTTTCTCTGGGTATATGCGTACTTATAGCCATGTCTGTTACTGTTCCCCTGCAAATAACTGCCTTATCATCATCATCAGCGATCCGGCGATGATCATGGCAAAATATTGTGCGTCATTGTCGGTAGCAACTGCCTCCGATTCCGATTCCAGCATTCAGTATCCGATTCCCGATCCCGATCCCGATCCAGCCACGACTCTCGGACGCACAATTTTCGCGCCTGATCAAAAGGCAGCCGAGAGATCCGAGAAGACCGAAGAAAAGATCATCTGGTGGGGGCGAGAAGAGGGGTCGATTATGAACAAAAATAAACAAAATCACACGGCATAGATCAAAGTGATCTCTTCAAGCTTCAAGCTGTTCACGGCTGATGGGGGCGTGGCACTTCGGGATAAATGCACAGTTTGCCGCATTTTAATTCCCTTGATTTACACGTGGAAAATATTTGTCTAAAGAATTTCTGGTTCATACTTAAAGGGTATATTTTAGTTATTAGAAATATGAAAGTTTTATTTTAAAAAATTTCCCTTGCTATTAAACTTAAAAGAAGGCATTTATATTATTTATTATTATTAAAAATCTTCAAGGCTTAGTTTAGCTTAGAAATTTCTCTTAAATATATATCACACATTCGCTGTAAGTACTTTTTGTTTATTTTTTTGTATCCACAAAACGTAAAGTCCATGCGGAAGCATCGGCGGCAGCAGTAGCCCCCCGAAAAATATCTGAAGAATCCGTACGTAAGTAAGGGTCTTGGTCTTGGGTCGGATCTGAAGTGGGCCGAGAAACCACTTAACACAAATTACGCAGCAAAAAGGTTGAAACGAATTGGACGCAGAAGCAGAAGTCTTCAATGAAAACGCTCGGTTCATTCATGAAAAAATCAGCCATCAATGAAAAGGCAAAATACCCAAAAGCGACTATTAGACACATCCATTCCGGAGTCTCCGGACTACAAAGTCAACAGATCTCGCTCGAACAATATATTCTAATGACAAGCGCCTGTTCGGAGATGTTGATTTTTTTCCCCCACTTCTGGAGGCGAAACCCTTGTAACAGATTAACGTTTCTTTTTTTTTTTAACACCTCGTTAGTTATTTTTTGTCGCAACATTTGCGCGACCGCTGATTGATAGGGGCTGGGAAAATCATAAACGATCGTTGTGTCTATAAATATAACAAGATACAGAAATAGTAAGAAATTATTAAAAAATATTTTAAAAAGGAATGAATAATAATAATAAAAAAAATATATCAAATAAATATACAATGTGACTAGCACATAAATTTATAGGTTTTAAACTTAAAGCTTCAGGAAAACACTTTATACAATAAATAAATAAATAACCATTTGAATTTAGTTATCACTTTGTTAATGAAATATAAATAAAGCATTATAGTCCCATCTTTCAGGTTTATATTCATTATTTTATTAATGATGATATATATTATATGTATTAGTTAATTATTGAGTACTCATTTACCTTAGGCTAGGTTTCTAAAATATATTCATATTGACCTTTGTAATTAATTTATTTCTGTTCATTGAACTCCTTTAAAAATATCTTCAGTTCTTGTAATAAATTTATTTCTGATCATTGAACTCCTCTAAAAATATCTTTAATTATAGGGCTAATCTGTGATTATATTTCCCCCACCCAGCAAGCACAAAAAATAAAAAAGAAAAAAAGAAAGCCATAGCCATTCCGTTTACGTTCTGTTAAAACCAGTAGCCGGCACTTAAATAAAAATCAAAATACACGAAGAGAAAATGTGCCAAAGGCGAAAAAAAAACCACACAGATCCGATGAAGGGGCTCATTTTCGGTAGCCAACCATTTTCAACATTTTTGCATAAATTTCTGGCCAAGGAGAAATCGCAGAGGGCCGCCAGAGAGACAGAGAGAGAGAGACGTTTTCACAAACCAATAATCAAGCTCCGACTCCGACTCCAAAGTGTTCTCCAAGCGGGGAAAGCCAGAAAGATTTAATGAAGTTTAGCACGATCAGCAGTCAGTCCCTAAGAGATCTTTTGCTGATCTCCGCTCTAATTGGATGCATTCGCATTCGCAGTCGCCCGGGTCGCCAGATAAATGCTCAAAAACTGTGGAATAATGAGATAAACGCGAAAAATTAGCGATCGCAATGGGGATCGATGTGGGATTGAAATCGGTTCGGCTCGGCTCGGCTTTGTTTTTTTTTTCGTAGTCAGTTTCTGCCTTTAATCCAATCACAATCACGCAGCTGCATTTACCCTACAGAAGTCGAGTTGTTAGGCCAATTACATAAAGCTCTAACCTTTGAAGGAAAAATTCTAATAAATAGATAGGCCTTAAATTAAATCGAGATGAAATAAAAGAAATTGAAAATAATAATAATAATATTCTAAACTATCTCTGAAAATATATTAAAGAAAATATAGAATATATTTCCATAAAATCTTAAATTTGAAACTTTTACAAGTGTAGTTTCTTGATTGTGTGTTAGCCGTGCTTCGTTTGCATATTTCGCAAACAATTGTTATTGTAATTGGCCATCATGGCAGCCCAGGCGGACGTGCTGCCCGTCTCTTTCTGCTACCATGTTCCCGTCTCTTTTCGTAATGGAGGCCTTGGCTTTGAGCCACACATCATTTGGCCAACTCCTCTGGTAAACGAAAACGTTTTAATGTTTTTCATAAGCAGTATTTGGCTCTGTCTGTGCTTTTTTCTCTCTCTTTAATCAAGCATTTTTGATACCCTTTGCAGGGTATGTCCGATCTGTAAACTCCAAGTGAACCATCTTTCGGGGTCTCATTTCTCTCGCCTCTATTCAACATCGATTAACAGCTCTTATGAATGAAAATGAAAGAGTTTTCGGGACTGTATGTATGGTTGGGGTTGGGGAAATCATTACATATATTTTCAGTTAATTTGGTTCTCTGCTTCACAGCTCCCCCAATAAACTAGCCCATAAATAATTGAACTCAAACGGAAAAGAGCTGGCGTAATTACGCCTCTAAATCTGGTATTTTGTCTTTTTAGCTCTTTCCTTTTGTCGGGCACTGGGAAAAAAATATAAAGAAATTTTAAAGAGACATTAAAATGCTTAAAGTGTTACAATATTTGTATAGTTCATTCGATTTATAACTAATAAGAGGGAATTTAATATATTAAAGCAACCTAAACTCTGTATTTGATCCTAGTAATATTATAATAATTACACAACAATATTTTAATATTTATTTTAAGTATATAATAGATTTTAATAACAAAAACAAATATTTCTGAACCATTTTAATTGACTTCAAGACCTTAAATTCATTAAAACCCAGTTTCTAGAGTTTTTCTCAGTGCTGGATAAATGTATATATGTCTCGCTCAACTCTTTGTGGTTAGCCATTGTCTTGGCCCGAAGTGGAGCCGGGCTTTTGTGGCGCATTTAATGCGTTTTAAATGGTTTCAAAATTTGATATAATTATAATTATGCTACTACCACGAACCTCAAAAAAAAACTAGAAACTAGGGAAATAAATGGAGGAAAAACAAGAAACACGAGTAGGAGAAGGCAATGCTAACCGCAAAATTCGTCTAACAAGCTCGCCAGCAGCAATTACGGAACAAATCAAAACCCGGCACTGCCACTGGGACGGGGACGGGGACGGGAACGGGGACCCTGGGATCTCTGGAGAATTATCGTTAGCGATAATGCAACAATTGTAACCCCTTTTGTGGCTCTTAATTAATTGCCAACAAATGAGTGCGAGTGTTGGGAAGATGACCGAGAAGCGAGAATCGCTTCCAGTTGAGCGCACGGAATGCGCTTTATGCGTTTTGTATGCAAATTCAAGAGTCCTTCGGCAGGATCATTAGCATGCGCTCTTGTCACTTACCCGATGCCGAAGCTCAAAAGTCAGGCAATCGAAAAATATACATCTATCTGTGTGTATAAAAATTAAATGATAAATTATCCACTCCCCCCGCCGGCCAGACACTGTCAAATGTAAATGATTATTATAATTGCAATTGTATCTCCGCATCTGTATTTCTCTCTCTCTTTTTTTTTTTTTGTATCCGCGTATCTGACGGACTTAACCAAGCGTGAAATTTATTTAAATGTATTTTTAAGTGTGTACAAGTTTGACTCGCCAGATATAAGGTATATATGTTAATATGGATTTATCACAAAGGAAAGAAATATTGAATTTACACAACTATGCGTAATTAAGGGGAATGTAAGCATCTTCTTTCTTATCTAAAAATATTTGTTTGAAAATCCCATTTCTCTGGCTTTTGTAACTCTGAAATCTAGGATATATTTAAAGCCATAGATCATATATTTTCCGTTGTGAGGAAACAAGTTTTATCATTTCAATTGCCCTTCGAAATCAGATTGAGATGATTACGGGTGGTGTGTACGTACGGCGTGCCCGTGTGCCCGTGTGCCCGTGTCTGCGTGGGAGTGTGCTCAGTGTGGCCAGGTAATTGCGTTATTGCGTCGAAAGTGCTGACAGACTGAACGACACGAAAACGAAAATGTCGAGAATCAGTGACAAGGAACGGGCGAACTTGAATGGATAAATAGAAGGTAATATGGGAGGATGATGACGACGATGATGATGATTATGATGATGACAGCGCTTTGTTGACAAAACAGCTCGGAAAACAGTTAAATGCATTTAAGTTCATATTTTAACAGTTGGTTAAGTTTTGTTTAATGATTTAAATAATTGCCGGCAGCTGACGAAGCACGCAAGCTGCAGGCAGCCCATCCAGGGGCTGTACTATAACTTCAAAAAATACAACAAAAATACAGAAAAAATGAAAAACATGTCTGGGTAAATTGAGGTTTTTCGCTGTGGCACCAGGAACACCGAAATTCGCGCTACAGGAACAATTAAATGAGCAGCCAAGCATGACAGCCGTGTCTCTCCCTTTTCCCACCCCAATCTTTCAGTTTTCTCAATTCAAGTTCTATATATATATACGGATATATGTGTGCTAGGGAAATTGTCTCATTTATTAGGCTGCGCAGGCGCACAAAGCAAATAAGAACCGACAAACGAAATTTAAATATTTTAATCGGTTTGCCGCCAGCTACGAACGAGCACAAAACAAACTGCATTACGATTAATTAAAACTGGCCAAGGAGGAGAGGAAAGGCAAAGAAAACTAAATACCAGCATTAAGTGGCATAAAAAATAGTTCCACTGATCTAAAATCGAAGCTAATGGGTTTGTAAATAAATGTTAATATTAAAAAAATTAAACCTTCGTAGCAGAGACTCCTGATTAGGATAAACTTGGAATAATTTTGTAAAAATATTACCATGCTAAAACGATTACATTTCTTGTATATTTCATATGATTTAATTTTAATAAAAAGGAATCCAACTAATTAATGCAACCCAAACTCTGTGTTTGCTTTATAAAATAATGTAATAATCAAATATATATCTTAGATAATTAGTATTCTTTACTAGTATTCTGTACTAATTACATAATCACTTACTATTAAGACTTTATATTTATTTTTCTAAGAACCCATTTAATAGAATTTTTTAAAATTAAGTTCCCTGCCTACCTTTGATTTTCCAGATCAGGTATTACAGACGGCAGTTAGTGGGCTCACCTCGCCGATCGGATTAGATCACCCCCGAGGGAAAAAGGCCGGTCGCCCGTGGGCAATGTGTTTATTGTCTTGTTGGCATGCACTGAGAACAATTCGGGTGGCGGTGGTGGTGCGAGGAGGAGGAGGAGGGCGGACTTGAAGCGGACTTGGTCGAGAATATGGCCCGATAAGCATCGCTTCCGGTCCGCCGCGGCGGCAGTGGAGAGTTTTTGTTGGTGTTTTCCTCTAAAGCGAACTCAACCTGACTAAACTACTAAACTGAGCTCTCGGGGTTAGTCGTGTGTATCAAATGGGGTCTGTGGGACCTCCTCACACCCTCCTTCAGCTCTCGTACAAATGCGTCTATCACTATGTTGGCTACACTCGGAGAAACACGACAAAGAAGCTTAAGCCGGCAGAGTTTATGGATCTTGGGAGTTTAAAAATAAATAAGGTTATCGATTTTATGACTATTAAATTTGTGGGTGTGGAAATAATCGATATATAGGCTATCGATCTTATCACACTTAGGGTTGCACATATAAAATAATCAAAATATATCGACTTAATATAAATAGTTAAACCTAGATGAATTTATTTGAATATTACATTTCTTCTTAAAAACCGAGTCAGCAATTATTTATGTCCAAGCTAATGTTCGTACAGTTTTTCCCAGTGTATCGTTTCTATCTGAGTTCCTCCCCCTTTTGCCTGCGCGAGATGCAAAACGCGATACTAATTTTTGGTACCTACACTTAATTTTAAACCCCTCCTCCTCATTGTTTTTTTTTTTTTTCCTTTTTAGTGGAAATCTGTAAATTTGTTTTTATTGTCATTATAATTTGTGAGGTTGCCCTGTGTGTGTGGTGTGTGTTGCTGTGGTGTGTTGCTGGTTCTAGTTGGCTGATAGCGTTTAACACCTGACATTTTAGTAGCAATTATGGGGCCCAGAGAGGGCCCGAGTCAACGAACTGGCCCCGCCGAGTGGGAGACAAAATGCCTAACTGTTCAACGCTCTATCTAGCATTTATGCTCGTTAGAGCAGCATTAAACGAGACCAACAAAAAAAAAAAGGCCACAAAAATGGGGAAAAAGGTGGATTGGAAAATAGAAGAAACGTTGCCTATATGTTGCATGTTGTCATGAGTCATAAAGCAGAGTTGCATGTCCAGGTGCAACAGCAACTAATGCAACTGCAACAGCAAACAGTAAGCGGCAAACGGCAAAAGTTAAGTCGCCACCGAGCTAAGCTTAAAACCAAATTATAAATTAAGAAACAGAAACAGCAAATAGCGCAAAAAAAAAAATGGTAAATGTAAGTGCTTTAAAGGCGGAAGTGGCGCAGTTTTTTGTGGATTTATTTGTGGGTTAGGGAATCAATAGAGGAGTCTTGTATGCTCTTTAAAAGGTTTTATAAATTTTAAAATAAATATATTCCGGAACTGAATCGTTCTGGCAATGCCTATATATAATCTTTAATTTTCTAGAAATCCTAATAAATATATTCCTCAATTCCTAGCGCATTCAAGGTGCGTTGACTGGCTGTAAATATTTCAAAATCCCTATACAAGCTTCAGTGCATTATTATTACTACTCCTGCCTGCCTGCCTGCCTGCCACCCACCAAGTTTTTCCGTTTCTGTTTCGGGGCCAACTATAATATTTTGTGTCGCGTTTTTTTACGGCTGCGATTACGTTTACGATTACATAAGAATATAATATCGCAATTAATCGCATTTAACACAAAAATGTTATGGCCGCTCCAAGCCCCCCCTTGCCTCCTTTCGACCCCCCTCTCAGCCGAGCTTTTCCGCTTTTCCGAGCCCCCTCCTTGGCTGGCGTGTGTTTGCTGTTGGATTGCTGGCGCAATCTAGACACGACATACAACAATTAAAAACTTTTTAATCGCTCCGTCTTTTCTTGAATTTAATTTGATGCCTTGCCTGCCCGCCTGTCGGCTCCCTTTTTTCATTGGCATGCGATTTTGGATTAGCGTTCAAAATTCCGAATGCCACTTCTAAGAGCAGCCATCTAGCCTCCATTTGGGTCGAGAGAAACTAGGCGGGAAATGGGGCTTTAAACGGGGAATTTAAACTATGTTATAATAAATTAAATTAATTAATATAAATTCTATATACTATATACTTTAATGTTTATATAATATTTTGAGTTCATCGAAGCCCTGCTGTTGGTTTTTAATATCTCTAAAAATGTGCGCTTGATTTAATTACCATAATTTAAATTATTTTATATAATAGCTTAAATGCTTATTTTTTAATGGTAAATAACGCATTTATACCTCTATTAAAAGGGTTTTAATAGACTTCTAATCTGGGTTAAACGCAAATATCTAAAAAATATAACAGGAAATAATTTGTGTTGGCGGTAACAAAGAATTGAAAGCAGCACAAGCTAAGCTAGAAAAAAATAAATATAAAAATTACTTTTAATACAAAAATGTTTGTATAATTTAAGATTAATATGTGTTATGCCATTCTATGCCATTTTATCTATATTTTGTTACTCTATTTAAGTTCAAATACTCTGTGAATTATTACTTTAGAATGTTTGGGAATAATTAATCCGAAGGAAGGAAGTATGATTGACATATATTAGTTTGTTTTAAAATTTTGAACGCCTACTAAAAGAACTTGTTTTGGGCTAATTTCTGTAGACAATAAATCTGTGTAAAATTCAAATTACAATAAATGGTAATTTAAAAGTTATTCTATATATATTATATCCTAAGCAACATCTTTGCATCAACATTTTCTTATGCATTCCATCATGTTACATCCAAGTTTTCATAACTTTCCTACTCTCTTAGCCATAAATATATTTACAAGACAATTAATAACCAAATATATTTGGGATTTCCAACTCAAACTCAACTCTAACATTTTCACGTCGCATTAGGACTCAAAGCCCAGCCAAAGGTAAGCAGTTAATTTTCACACCTGGCGGAGGCATTCGAAAAAAATAGGAAAAAAAATAGAGAAACACGCCCACGAATGAAGCCAACTATCTGAGCCATCTCTCAGAGCTCTCTCGGCCGAAAGTGTATTTTATTTGGTGTTTAGATTAAAAGATTTATGGCTACAAATTATGGTTCTTTGCCACGGCGATAACATTTCCGTTGGCGGCCAGGGAGGAGAGCCCCGAGCTGAGCCTACTTAAACTCAACTTAATTTCTTGGCCGGCTCAACGGAATGAGAGCGGCTATAAAAAATTAACAATTAATCTTGAATGGTGAATCTAACGGCCCCGAAAGTTCAGAGATCTCTCTATAGTTTTTCAGTGTGTATTTAGAGGGCTTAAGCCGCGATTGCGGGGCCATTATTAAGGCGAGAAGCGGAGAGGCGGAGGAGCGAGCGACTCGTAAACCTTAGAAATTTATTCTCACACCCAATTTGAGCCCGGCCAGCAGATAAGAGCCACCTCCCTTTTGGTCTTGGTCGGTTTTCTCCTCTCCCCATCCCCTCCTGGCCTTTAGGAGCTCATTAACGCACCACGGAGACTGCAAAACACACACCTTAATTTGTCATTAATTTGCATATATTGTGTGTGTGTAAGGAGCTGGGACCCACCCCAAGGGAGATGGAAATAAATACTACTATGTGTACGCTGAGAGGAAATGTTAGTCTTGATTAATAAGATTATACATATTTTATTTATACATTAATATGTCATAGGAAATACTGCTTTGTATTATGATGATTCTGGAATATCAATCAAAAGAGGACAATACTTTATTGTTCTCTAAAAAAAAATGTAGTATTTTAACAATGAAAAAATTATTAATTTTTAAAATCAAGCAAACCACTTAAAATCATGTAGATCTCTCCGCGTAATTCCCTCCTCTATTACCCAAATAAAACCCCTCAAATATATTCCAAGTGTATGTAATTTTCCCGAAAAACCGAATAAAAAGAAGATTAGATTAAATGCAATGCTCGGCCAAAGTTCGAGTCTCTAGTGTGAACATAACTCTTAAACAAAATTACTATAAATTATACGAGAAATTCCACTTTTCACCTTCCCTCCGTGGAGTTTGGACCTCCCATCTGGGCTCGACTTGCTGGAATTTAAATAATGCGGTAATAATAGACGCGCTTCAGCTGCCGTAATGATTGACCACAGAGACTCTTTTCGGGGTCTCCAACTCCGACTCCGACTGCCGAGAGCCACACTTGTTATTCGAGGTCCCATGACCATCCCCATAAATTAGGCTGACGGTTTGGATCGTTCGGGTTCTGTGACCAAGAAGTTCCTTTATTCTTTTCTTTTAGTTAGCCGAATTTTCCGAGCGTTTTCCGCCCCAGCCAATTTTTCGGCGGGCTATTAATCACACGGCCCAAGTACGGGCCACTATTAGATGATGATGAGCAGCCATAAATATTTCATATGCATATTAGTGGCTATCTAAACGAGGTCATGTCCTACCAGATGGGACTAGATAGGGTCTTAAAAAGAATAACCAAGAATTAGTTATATTTATGTGTTTATTTTCGAAATTTGGCATTTGTTTCTATTTATATCGCTCTGCTCAGCCTTTTTAAAATGGCGTAGAAAAGCTTGCTTCACTTTCTTCTAAATCCTGGAAGACTCTCCGCCTCCCTGGCGGGGCTTTTAGCCTAACAAGACGTGAAAATGTCGCCGGATCGGCTGACTGAGCACCGACAACAAAGCAAAAGCAAAAGCAAGCCAGCAAAAGCAACAAAGTAGGCGAAAATCGGAGCAAACGAGGGCAGGAAAATTGTAAGCATTTTCCTGGCTGCGCGCATGCGCAACTCCGACGACTTCCGCTCGGGGACTTGAGAGACCTGAGACTTGAGACCTGGCACCTGAGTCTGCAACTGAGACTGAAAATTTATGCAGTTTTAAGTAAATTTGTTAAATGCGCGCTTTAATGCTTCGTTAACGCTTCGTAAATTTTTCACAAAAAAAAAGAACACGGAGAAAACGGAGTGACGAACCAAATAGCTCGGGTCTCCGGGGTCTGTGTAGATCCAAAGATCGCAGAATTCTCTGGCAGACCGACGCGACGCGGCGGCAGTGAAGTCAACCACCTGTAATGAACTGACGCCACCGCAATTTAATTCAGTCTTTGCTCGGACTCGGACTCTGACTCGAACTGGAACTGGTAATGGGAATCCGACTGGGAGTGAGGGAGCTGGAGGTGAGAATTGAACGGGAGCAGGGACACGAGGGCCCGAGGAGGCGCATGGCAGCGATGCAAAACACTGCAAGGAGCACTAGGAGAATGTAGATACTAGGCTTACAGTACAAAATCTATTACCCAAAGGATAAGCATCTATAATTCGATTCTAGAAGTATACACAAATATTTAAGCTTAAGATTTCTTAATATTTTGTACTATTAAAATACTTAATAAATATTTATTACACTTTTTTGAAGCCCAGTTTGTCTTGGTTTTTTGCCAGTGCACTCTCACTCTTCAGCTCTTCAGTCTTCAGTCTTCGCTTCCTGCCCCGCCATTCTTCGCTCCACTAATGAGCGGCGAATGCTTCTGGGACTCGCTCATAATTAGTCATAGTCATACTTAGTAGCAGCTGAGGCGGCCTTGCCGGCCACAAATCAACTAGAGATGGGCACGTGACACGGTCCTAGGGACACAAAGGATATTCATCAAGACTTGTTGAGCTTTTAAATGGTTTTTAGTTATATTTAACGATTACCTTTAGACCAGCCTAATTTATTTTATATTAAATTTAAATCCTGATAAAAATTTCTTAATTGTTATTTAATATTTACAATTATATCCTGAGCTATCGTTGAGATCGTATATTCCCATCTCGAGTCCAGGGCGAAGCTGCTCTGCGGTTGCCAATGTGCTTTGAAATTTAATCTATTGTAACTAATTAAAGTGGGAGTGGGTGGGTGAGGAGTCGACGGGTTTGGCGGGGAGGAGAAGGAAGAAAAGCGCTTAATTTGCAGTTAATTTTCAAGCTTGCGGCTTTGGCATCACTCGCTGGAAATGTGTACTTGCAAATCGCACCGCTCCAGCTCCGGCGATTGTTTGCATAATCTTTTACACCAGTTTTGCTGCCGTGAGAGAGGCGGCGAGTCGGTGGAGAGTCATAATTATGCTAAATCTGTGAATGGCAGCCGCAACTGTACTTTGTATGATAATGATGATCGTCGGCAGCGGCGATGATCGTGAGAGAAATATGGATTTATAAGAAATAAATCGGCGGCCTTTGAGGATAGATCTCCAGCTGTATTGATTAAGAAAGTATATTTCCATCGCGAGATTAAGTTAAGTTAAGCGTACTTTAATTTTGATCAGTTAATTAGTTCGTTTAGTTCTTTAGTACGTTAGTTTGGCACGTTGGTACCTCGTTAGTTTGTTTTAGTTCGTTTTAGTTAGCTTTAATTATAATTATCGATACATTAGATGATATAATCGATCAAATTTGCATAAATCGCCCAATGTGTATCGGTTTAATCGATCACACCCATTGATAACCAAGCAATGCATCTTTTTTTAAGCTGAATTATGGCCATTTTGGTCTCCCTTATTTTCAAGAACCCGAACCCCTGATCGAAGACCGGCCATCGCGCCCCTCTAACAAATGCCGAACTTTTAGGCTCGCTGTCAGTATTCGTTAAGCCGTTCCAGGTGTCGTTCGAACTGCTAAAGTGTCAAACCTGACAACAGCCGGGACATTTTCTTAATGATCTTACCCAGAAGTCGGGCCAATTGCACGTTGAGTGCCAATTCCGATGCGCTAAATGAGTTATACACTGGGCAATATCTTGTTACAATATTTTAAAAATAATTTAGAGCTAAGCTGAGTCTTAAATATTAAATGGAATATGATTTTTAAATTAAAAGAAGCATTATATATAATATAATTATTACAATATTACTTAACCTAGACAGCCAGAGTTTCAGTGAATTATATAAAGCCTAAGATTGTGTTTAAACTTTCCTCTCAGTGGCCAAGAATCCGCAATGCCATACATAAATTATCAATACGCAAATCAAATTGACATTTTCTCTCTTTTTCAATTAACAGCATTATGTTTTTGCTAAAGTTGGCTTAGCCGCGCAGCCTCGGATCTCGGAACTGCGATATCGAGAATCTCGAATCTCGGGCTTCGGGGACTTCGGGGATTCGGGGACCTGGGCGGGGACTTGAGACTCTCGGGATCAGGCCCCGAAAGTGCTTAATAAACTTGTTGCCAAAGCCAACGGCAACGGTGAGCGACAGAAATTATAAATCGTTTCTGACATTTCAATTGACAGACACCAATGAGCGAGTTAATTTTCCAGCACCACAGTTCCAAGGCGATCCAAGGTGGTTACAGTGCCAACGAACAGTTTCCTTACTAGACTTACGAGAGCTAGACTCTTTCAAATGTTTCCCTTTTCATATAAATAAATATAATATAAATAATATATAAATTGTTATAAATATTCTCATGAGAAGGGCCTTTAAATATCGCTTTCTTTCCCCTATTTTTTCTTCTCCTATATATGAATGTATGTTATTTTTTTCTCCAAATAGTTGGCTACCGTGTTAGCTGTCGCTCGAACTGGCGATTAAAAGTGTCGTGATGGCCGACAGAGTCGAGTAAAATCCAAAATGTGATTAATTTCTTGCATATTAGAAATCATTTTTCAATTACCAAGACGACGGACGGGACGGGACGGGCTACTTATGATTTCCTGACAACTTATCAAATTAAATCGACAAAAATCAAAAGTGATATCAATGAAGAGATCAAGCCTCGTTCCGTTCCGTTCCATTCCGAACAAAAACAAAAATAAAAGTAAACAAAAACCGAAAACCGAAAACTGTTAGGAGAAAGCATGTAGAAAAGCCAGAGATGTCGGCGGGGTGAGGTGATTGAATCCGATGAATGAACGTGTGTAAGTCCGCAGTCAATGGAGAAAAAGGAAAACCCACAAGCACGGTGTGCAGTCGATAGGGTGAACCCATATATTGGGAACTCTCTTGTTCAGTTCAAATGGCAGAGCCTACTGTAGTCTGTATAAATATATATATAAATATATATACGCCTGTAAATCGAACTCTGGTCCGGTCAAAGGCGGACAGACAGGCGAGGCAGCGCCTTCTCGCTCCAAGACACCAGCGATCCGGGGCCCTTAAGACGCAACGCATCGCGATCTTTAAGCTGCTTAGGGGATTAGTGTTTTCAGACATTTGACACGTTAACGTTGTTTGGAAGAGGTCTTGGTCTACATAAAAATAAACATTTGAGTGAGGCAAACTTGCCCCACTAAATACTAAACGCTGCAGAGGAAGTGCGTTCCATGGGTGAGCGCACCGCACCGAGAAAAGAGAGCAAAGCAGGGTTTCGACTATGGAATACCCGGTACTTGGCTTGAATTTTAAGACTATAAGATATAGCCTTCGTTAGGCTATTGTTTGTTATGTAAAGTGTAGATCAAAAAAGGTTATATATCCTTTAAATTACAGCTAAAATCATTGCCTACTTCTTGGCTTTCTTTTTGCCAGCTGAAGCGTTTCAACAGTTGAGACCATCTATACCCGTCTTATAAATTATAAATGAACTTCTTATTTATTTAATTTATATATTTCCTTGTACCTTATTTATTGCTAAATAGTAATGGGTATTCAAAGTGCAGAAATTGTCTGGAAGCAGGGAGAAAAAGCCTGAAACGGGAGCAGGAAACGTCAAAACTGTCATACGGTGGCTCACAATTCGGTAGCCGAGAACAATAACATGTGCTGGAATGTGGAATTTAGTTTAAAAAAATAATAACTAAATAAAATATACTATCTATATAGAAAAAATATATACCTTAACAAAATTAAGTAGGATCACAAACATTTTATATGTTAGTCACTACTATAAAGAGCATATAAGACAAAAAAAAAATATTTTAAAACTAAGCAAGAGCCATTGTGATTAGCACTTAAAGGGCAGACATTAGTTATTATAATTCATGCCCACATATAACAAGATTTATTTAAATTGTACTAGTAATACAATAATAATAAGTAATAATAGCAGTGACTACATAAAAAAATATAGAGATGTGATATCTGCTTATTCTATTCTGGAAACACTAAATTAGATTGCTCATTTTCTACAAAATAACTCGCTAACAGCTTAATTTGTATACTAATTTTAATCATAAATCCCATAACCCAGTTCTACATATTTAATTACATTTCTTAAAGTATGAACCCATTAAGACCACTCAAAGTTTTCGAAGCTAGACTATCTAAAGCCGAAATATCTCTACCTGGCTTAAGTCGCTCGTTCCTTTGGGGAGCGGTAAACGTTTAAGACACCTTTTGGCTGGGAATTGGGAATCAGTCGCCCGTCGCCAGGTGCTGTGACCAGAGAGTTGGCAAAAACTGCATTTGCTTATCTTAATCTTGGCAAATTTAATTTAAACTCAATACGCAATTTACGCAAGAGCATTTTAGATAAAGGACCGGCGGCGGGAAAGGCAAAAAGGCAAAAAAGCAAGGCAAAAGCAGGCTTAAAAGTTACTTTTCATTTTTTCTCATTTTATTGTTCCTGCCACGCATGCGCAGCGCATGGAAATGTTGACAAATGCTAAAATGCAAGCGGATTGCGTGTGACACTTCTAAAGAGCAGCCACCAAAAACAGAGCAAAAAAAATACAGAAAAAAGGTAGTGCGGAGATTAAGGGTGCAGCAGGGACGGGGCCGAAAGGGGTGAACCCAGCGAAAGGGTTCAGCGGGGCGAGGGTGAGGTGATTCCCATCGCGCGATGCATTCAATCGTTCAAATTGTTTTGCGCTAAAACTCACGTGACGAGTGCAGCGACAACGAAGCTGCGAAGGTTCTCCCTCTGGGACATACACTAAGAAAATAAAATATTAAAAAATATGAATAAATAAAAATTTCAATATTTCTACCCATTTATCGTCACTACGTGGAGTGTGATTATGTATTTTCTTAGCCAAAATAGATCCGTTCTATTTATTAATATTAAAAATATATATACTGTAAATACTTTAAAAATTACCTTTGTACATTTATATTTAAGAAAGTAAACTAATTTACAAACGTTTTAGTTTACTTTTGTGGTGCTGATGACACCCTGGCAAGGTTTGAAGCAGCTCTAGTCTTTGGGAAGATGATTGTGTGTTTTTGGCACAAAGTCTAGATCATACCTCTAGTTGAAATGAATCGGTCAATTGTAAGCTGATTTTCAATTCTAAATTTATATAAAGTTGGTGGCCTTGCGCAGGTTTTCGTCACTACGTGAACGGCCGTTCTCAGTGACATTTAATTTTTTTTTCTCAATATTTAACATATAAATGAAATTAAATTTATTCATAATAACATAAAATTGTGGCTTATGTAAGAAAAAGTAGAAGAGACTATTAAAGGTTCGTATATTGAAGCAACTCTTCTTATGTAATCGTGAAATAGTGACGAACGTTTTCTTGCTCACTTTTCTTCAAAAAACAACTCCAGAATAAAACCTTCAAATTTAAAACAATACTTGTAATTTTATCTGTATACAGATACAAAAAAATTAAAATCTTTTCCTTAGATTTTATGCATTCTAAAAAAAAATCCTAATATAAGAACGAAAACTCTAAAAAAAAAATTGTGGCAACCTTTTCGAATTTCCATAGTTTCCGACTTTTCTCCCAGTGCACTTCCTGCTGCGGCTGCTTCTGCTTCTGCGCTGCTCTTCATTTTATCAGATTTCTTAAGTGCAAAGCGAACTTGTTGGCTTTTTGTCGTCTTTAATGTTGAGCCCGCGGTTTAAATGTGACACTCGTGACTCTTGATAGGATTGCCGCGGCCAGGGCCAGGGCAAGAGATGGGGCTACACGAATAGAAAGAGAGAGGAGAGCGAGGGGAGAGCCATGGGAATGGAGAGCCAAATGGCAAATGGCAGATTAATTTGCACACTTAATTATTTCCAAACTATAAACTAGAGTTCAATGGAGCCGGGGAGACAAATGAATAGAGCCATAAAAAGTTATGCTCGAAAATTGAAAAACCATGTTAAGCCAAGCAGATCAAAGTCTCAGGCACAGGCACAGGAATAAAAAAATAACAACAACAAGCATTTATTTTGATTGCTGATTCAGACAAATGAAACGTTCTATAAACAGACAAATAACGAGCCCAACAACGTTGGCCACACGCCGCCACCACCACCGCCACCGCCGACAACTGAAAACAAAAAAGCAAGAAAGCAGCAAAGCACCAAAGCAACAAAGCAACAAAGCAACAAAACAGAAAAGCAACGCCAATGAAGTCTTGTCAAAATGCATAAAAATTCAAATCAGAATCGGTGAAAGAGAGAGATGGGGTAACATCAAAGCAGAACAAGGCCGGGATCCCGATGCCAGGGAGTGGGTTTCGGATCGGCTCGAGATCGGAGATCCAAGATCTCTCACAGAGAAAATAAATACTCCTTCGATTTAATATCCAGAAAACCCTTTATCGCAGATTTTCGAAAATCTCCATATGATTTAAGGAAAAAAGTTCTTAGTTCCCTTGTAATTTCCTTATAAAAATGTATATTTAATTCATAGACCAATAGTTCTCAGTGTACCTGTATGGGATCGTATCGCATCTGGCTCCGAAAATTGTGAGATTTAATGCTTATTTGCGCAGAGTCAAAACAGATTTCGTTGCGGCCATAATCATGACATAAAAAAGCAGAACAAAAACGATTTTCAATTCGATTTCAATGCGTACAGCAATTTAATTAAAGCCATTGACTCTCGCCCAGGCACAGGCACTCTCAGTCTCAGTCTTGGTCTCAGTCTCAGTGTCTTGCAGTTATTACACAAATTAAATTTAATACCAATCTCTTGGCGTTTGTCGGTTCTACGCTTAGAATCATTAAATTGGACATGCGATTACAATTAGACATATCATTTAATGTGACTTTAAAGGGGGCTTTGGCTCCAAAACTCCTTTGGTAAATGCTTAGCAAGGCTGAGAGAATTTTTTGTAGCAAACAAGAAATACGATGTATAGGCAGATATAAATACAAAACATTAATAGAGCTTAACAAAATATATAACAAATATTTCTTTACTTCAGAAATCACAGATCTTACTAATTCTTAAGTACGAAATACCTAATATCAAGTGCCTATTATTATATCTACATTATTGTCTTAAGTTTATTCCATTTCCCTCATTCCAGTACCCCTATTTCCCCCCTAATCCATTGGTAATTCGATGCGGTGATCAGCCGTTATTAGCCGTGTGGAGAAAAGCAATTGGCAATATAATGTGCAATTTATGTATAGTATTGCGAATGCATTTAATTTCCCTTGGTAATCCATTGATGGATGGCTGGAAAGAAGGGGTTTTAGCGGGCCTTAGTGGGGTTGGGGAGGGACCACACACACACACACGCGACGGGCGACCCACACTTGAAGGAAAAGAGTGCAATTATCAAAAGAAAACCTGTGTTTATCGCAAGAAGAAAATCGCTATAGTGTCCCTTTTTTAAAGAAATTATGGGGAGTCTATTAAGCTGAAAGAAAAATGTAGAACAAAATTATAGGATTTTAAATTAATTAAATATTTTGGAATATTAGAAAAGCTTCTAAAGAACTCTTTGTAAGATATTATCTTTGATACTTAAATAATGGCAAAAATGTTTCTAAATTAAATTTAAAATTAAAAAATAGGTATTTAGTTGCTGTTTTTTTGTCACTTTTTTCTCAGTGCCCTCAGCCGGCAAACTGTACTAAACACGAGCGTTTTCTGTATTTTTTTTTTTCTGTAATTTTTTTCCTTACTTACGGCTTGCCGTATGCAATTAAAAGTCAACTGGCAAAACCATCGACAGTGGGATCAGTGGGTGAGAATGAGTCGGCGGAGAAGATGGGAGCGAAACAAAAGGAAATGTTTAAACAAATTATTTCGAATTAAACTGCAGGTATTTATTAATGTTTTGTGCTTGGCCGAGCGTGTCTCTGTCTGTGGCTCCTAGTCTCTGAGTGCATTTTCCAGGCAAAGCCTCTGGCCGTGTGTGCGCCTGTGTGTGATTTGAAAATTTTACAATTAACAGCAGGTTGAATGGCGGGGGGGGGGGGGGGGGGGGGCGGTACAAAGCGGCGTATGCGTAATTTGTAATCGCTGCCAGCTGCTCTCGTGCCTCAGTGACTGCAAAAACGTTTCAATTTCAATCCCCGAGTCCATTACATTTCGTTCGCGGAAGTTTTCTTTGCTGAATGACTGACTGACTGGCGCTCGCTCAGCGGTGATTTTTTTGTAGTTTTCGGTTTTCGGTATTCGGGGGCTTTCGGTGTTCGGTTTTTTATTATTTTTCGTTTTTTTTTTTTTAGTGGGCATTTTAATAACTGCATCTTAATTGGCTTGCGATTCCGTGAAGCATGCTATAACTGGGTCTGGCAATTAAAGCCTGCGCCTTATGCAATCGATATGGTACAGTCGCACCTCCTGCTTGACAAACCCGAAAACGAGGCGGCCCACTTATCCACTGAAGTGCTAAATGCGATGCACAGCTAAAATATATATTCAAATCGATCGGTTTGGGGGGCTTATAACTTGACTTTAGCTGTAGGTTAAATGGTTTCTGGGAGTCGAGTAAGGGAATAGGTAAATTTAAGATATTAAAGGTAAAACTAACAAATTAAGGGTTTTAGAAATTCATTAATATTATTTTAGTAAAATTTCATGATTAACATGGTAGCTATTAAACAATAAAGTACCTGTCCTATAGGACAAACGCCATCCTATATGTATATAGGATGTATACATATATAAATATAAATATAATTATAAAACTAAACATAGTAAATATAATTTCATGCACACAGCTTTAAGTACCGGGTATCTTATGGTCAAGCATCTACTACTTATTTCAGATTTGTTACTTGTTTTTAAATGCTTCTGAGATCTTATTTACGTTCTATGAATTTATGTATAATATATTAATAAATTATTATGAAAAATCTTGGTATAACATACTAATTTAAATATATTAAAATAGTAAGACCCTCCTTTGATCTAATATTGAGAGTGTTGTACAACCGCCCGATTTTATTTTCACAACAAATCACTACAAATTATAAAGGGTAAATAAATATAAATAAATCACCGTCTCGCCCGAATCAATTGTGTGATTCCAGCGTGTCGTCAGCCCCAAACCGAGCCTCATTATACAAATCACAAATGGTCATTTAAACACCAAAAAATCAAAGCGTTGACCTCCTCCAACCAACTACGATCCCAAAATAACCCAGATTCCATATAAATAAATATATATAGATGCGCGAATATGTGCTTACAATAATCGAGGCAATTATTTAACACATTTTGTAACCAGGCAGAGATGAGAGCCAGACAAAGCTGGGCGATGGCGAATGGGACGATGAGTCTGCTGGAGGCCAGGGAATGAGCGTCGCTAAACAACCAACAAAACACACAAAGAAAGAGTCTATGTAACTGTCATAATTAAAGTAATTTGGTAGAAAATTTTTAGCCAATTAACCAAAAAACGAAGCAGAAAATACGACAAGAAATACAAAAAGAGGAAAAAAAACGTTGAGAAGACTGACAGCTCAAAAAGAGGTAAAGCGACAGCAATGCTGCTTAGTTTAATACTATAAAATGCCATCATATGGGGACCATGACGATGGACAAAATTTAACAGACAGACATGTCTGTATCGACGCCGTCTCGTGGGGCCGATCGAGAATATATTTAGGTATAAACACGGGGGAATATATACTCGTACCTTGGCATTCCGATACCGAGTTTGAAGTGCAAACGAGACCGGGCGGCGACAAGCCCTAAAACCGCAAGAGTTTTGACGCTTAATCAAATCGGCAAAGCGTTAATAATCCGATCTGCCCAAGGTGACAGGCGAGCGTCACCAGGAATTCTGCCAGTATCAATCATCATCGCCATCCCAGGAGAACCCCAGCATCTCAGGATTGAAAGGAATTCGCTAGAAATAATATTGGAGAACTTTTGAATGGCAAATTTATGATGAATATAAATAATAACATTGAAGAAACTAACAATTTGACTACTCTTGATAATAAAAATAATATTATTGATATTATTAATACTAATAATCATAATAATATTATTATAAGCTTTGTGGAAAAATAGAATAAATAAATTTGGAGGGTTAAACAGCCTGACGGAAACATCTCCAACCTAAAAGCGTCTATATCCTATATAATATAGGATTTTAAAAGGTCCTTTTCTAAATAAATTAATAGGACCAAGCTACATGAATTTTAAATTTATCATTTGTACATTTTATAAATATAACACCTCACATTTTGCATGGCGATGTACTTGCCAGTGTGTAGCTGAAATCGTACTTGGAAATTTTAGTTGCACTCCGTGCAACACCTTCTTTGCGCCTCATAGAATTTTATAAATATTTTCTTGTGAAATTTAGGTCTTTCTCGAAGCCAAATCTAAGGAAAATTATTACATATCAAGCAGATTTTTATTTCCAGTGTAGAGTATACAAAGGCAACAACAAAATGCACGTGCCATAATTTTTAGCTTTGACACAGTTGCCTCTGACCTTGACTTTAGCCAACTAAAAACGATTTATGCATATAAAATACAGGTCACAAAAATGCAAATCAATGCAGTTGGTTTTTTTTTCTCTGCGAAAAAATCTAAACTTCTCCAAAACATTGTAACATTTGCAACAACAACAACAAAATTATCAAAGAGAGCGCTCGAGAGAGAGGTGCCATAAATCGGGGAAACTCACCACACCCGCCAGACAAGAAGCTGCAAATCGTCGCGACGCTACGTCGCCTCCGTCGGCGTCGCTGCTGTGGTGAGTGGGAGTGGTGGTGTTGAACTCGCCACCTCCCCTTAGACCCCGCCTCTTATTTTCTAATTGATTTAAAGTGTGTTAACTTCCGCTGTCAATAATTTTGGTCCAGCGCTCGCTTGCTCGCTCTCGCTCTCCCTTTCGCTCGCTCGCACCAGCCCATGCGCAGCACATACGGCCATCTCTTTCGGCTCTCTCGCACCAATAAACAGCGACGGCAGAAGAGTGCAGCTGAAATGAGAATACACGTAATTAAGCGGAGCGAGGGAGCGGGAGAGGGAGAGGCTGGCTGATGCGAAAAGAGAAGAACTCTTGGCTTGTTATGTTTACAGCAAATCATTAATTAATCTGCACGGGACTCCGGCTCCGGCTCTGGCTCTGGCTACGACTCCTATCCGAGTCCTGTTGCTGTCCCGTTCGCTCCCGAGCAGCGACGCCGGCAGCGCAGTCCGGGCCCTCCTAGCACAGGATGTTAAGTAAAAAGCATTTTAAAAGTTATTTTATGGCATTTAATGCAGTTTTGGATACAGAAAAACTGTGCGTTTAGATTCTTTTGACTCAAAGTTTGGCCCAAAGTGTGTGCCCCGCCCCTCGGCCACCGCAGCTCGCAGCCGCCGCCCCCCGAAAATGGCGAACGTAACGGAAACGCTTTCATACAATTAGATGGCAAGAACGTGCAGTGTGGCAGCAGCGCAAAATAAGCAAAAAGGACACGCAGCAAAGGAGACTGAACGGGGAAGGGGGTAGGAGCAAGGGGGAGGAGGTTGAGGAGGAGAAGGAGCAGGCGAGGAGGTCTACACACACATGGATAAATATGGTGGAAGGATGAAGTAGGAGAGAACAAAAGCAAAGTTGGGATGGAACCTCGAAAATAGGGATGTCTCTTAAGGATATCACTTGACACACAACCCAAAAATATCTGAAAGTCTACGAAGAAGTTTAACAGCAAAACGAAACTGTTTTCGAAAATGCCATAATGATGCTTTCGAAATATATTAAACAATTTTAATATTAGAATTTGTGTTTTTAAAAATTGCACATAAACTGAGTACAAAACCACCTCTGAGTAAGAACAAATGGACTCGATCATTATTTAAGTACGTATTTTCTTATTTTAAATGCATTTTTCCTTAAAAATTCGAATTTATTCAAAATTTATCAATGAGCTTTTTCGATATACCAAAAGTTGATCAATTTGATATTTCGAAAATACCAACATGATTTATTCGAAATTATTTATATTATTTAGTTTAAAAATTTTAGTTTGAAATCTTAATTTCGATATTTCAAAAATACCTGAATGATTCTTTTCATATTGAATAATTTGATACTTTTTGAAAATACCGTTAAGATTCCTCTAATATTGATCAATATATTTTCGAAGTTAAAAAAGTTTGAGTCGAAATTATGAATAATATGAATAAAAAAACTTTATCGGTAATTATTTTTACATTATTAGTTTAAAAATTTATACAATTGGTATATATTTCCTAAAGTTTTCCTAACATATTTACTAGCTTAGCTTTTTAGTAATATCTTCCAACACTTGCAGGGTTTTTTGAAAGAATAAACCTAGCCCAACCACATTTACTAGTTGAAGGCCCATCAAAAATGTTTCATGATAACATGTCAAATGAAAATAATGAAATGGAAAAATCGATAGCGGAATGGTTTTTTGTTTGTGTTTATTTTATATAAACACACAATGCTAACACACAAAATGGTTTACAAAATCAACAAACAAGTCGGCCGATGGCCATGCAAAATGACCCATTACCATTAATTAGTTGTATTTAAACAGCGTCAGCAACAACTGGCAACTAATTAAATGACCGCAGTCGATAAAAAACGATAAACAAACACGGACACGGACACGGGCACGGGCACACACAGGGAGCAACAAAGTTGTTGCAAAAGCCAGTGACAATTTAAGCGCAATTAATTTTTGCGGCCATGCAATGCTATTTTATTTCCTTTTTATAAACAATATTTAATGGGCAAACAGTACCCTTAATACCTTTACCATGAGCTGAACGGTTGGTTTTCTATATTTTATGGATTAATATCTTGAAACTTATGAAAATATATTGGACCATCTTTGAAGGCGGAAACTTAATGGAAGTTATAACAAATATTTGGGCAATGCAACATCTTCATATTTATTTTCAAATATATCTTTTATTTTATATATAGCAATATAATATTTAAATTCTTATAGCTTTTGTAGAGTATACAATCTTTTCCTAGCCCAAAACAAGCTTCCTTTCTAATTCGTTTTTATTTTATTTTAACTGTTTCTAGGGAGTAGTGATTTTTTGTGGAGGGATCTGCACTTTTTTCTTTTGTGGAGGGATATTATGACGCTATTATTAAATATGATTTGCTGTCACGCCATCTCGCACACGTAATGCTGATTATTTTTTAATTAATTTGTCTACTTTAATGCTTTAATAATTTCATTTTCGCTTTGTTTCTCGCCACAATTTTGTTTTTAGCTTTGTTTTCGCTTTGGAGATCAACACAAAACGCAGAAAAATCAACGATTTAAATTAAAGAATAGTTGGTATGCCTGTAAAATCTACATAAATCATTTACTGTTTTATTTAAATAATAATAAAACAAGTGTTAAATGAAAAAAACGAGTAGTTAGGAAATGACTCATCTGCTGATCATACTTTCTGCTCCCTTAGCTCTACGGGTTCAGGGCAACTCGAAAAAAAATCTAGCCCTAAGTGTGCAAGTCCTTCAACGCCTGCGGGGCGCTGTTACGTGTAACTGTAATTATACGAGTCAGCGATACATGATTTTAACGCCTGTCGAGCAGCCCTAGAAAATACGAAAAAAAAATTAATACCAACAACAAATAACGGTGGAAGGTGGAAGGAACAACAAAATAACACCTGAAAAAAAAGAAACGGAGCTAGCAACCGATCCAGATCCCCCAATCCTCTTTAAGTCCACATTATGTTTCCTGGTTCCAGTGCCACCGAGTGCTAAGCGGCTTTTAGGACATGTCCCTGTGTTTATCTAGCCACAAGGACAATGACGCCACAAAAATTGTTCCAGGGCACTGGGAGAAATTTACGTTCGGGGAGGATGGGAAAAATGTATTTAAATTAAATTAGAAAGGAATTGTAAATATTTAAATATTGACAAAATATTGAGATCTATTGTGATATTTTTGAGCTTATTGCTAAATATATTTTAAAGCGTACAATATCTGTTCTTCTCTCAAAAAATTTAATATCCTACAAAAAATTATTCTTTCTTTATTTTGGAAAAATATTTAGGCTTAATATGATCAGAATATACATATTAAATATATATTAGACTGTACAGTTCAAATAGCAAGCTTTCAGGATATAAATAATTATATATATAATAATTTATATTTAAGACAAGAATCCCCATAAATTAATCCCATATTTTCCCCTAGTGCATTGCGCACACAACATGTGCACCTCATAGATCCTTTTTCTGTGTCAGTGTGTGTATGTGTGTGCCGGTCATGTCCTGGCCAGTTTTGTTTTCATTTGCGGCCAGCATAAGTGACCAATTTTATGTGTCATTAAAATTGGACGCGTTACCTTCGCCTTGGCTTGGCTTCGCCGCTTTTCCTCCGCTCGTTTGCTGCACTTTGTTTAATGAACACGCCAACAAAAATAACAAAAATACCAACAACAGTGGAAACAGGACCTGCTCCTACTCAGCAGGTCAGCCGTCCCTTTCATGGCCCGTCTGGCCGTCTCTTTCTTCGGCCGGCTTGCATAATTAAATTACACCTGTCCCAGTTGCCACTTGTCCTTTGTCCTACGCCTGGCTTTAAGTCCTGCGCTCGGGTCTGTTCTCTTCTACAGTGGAATGTGGTGCTTTTTGGGCTCTAGGATCGGCACTGGGAAAAAAACTAGTCAGGGAATATAAAATATATAAAAACAGGAGAATAAAGAAAAGCTACTTTGACCCAAGAAAGCCTCTTGGCAATACAAGTTAGAGCTAAGAAAATATATGAAAGAAATATACATGAAAATATAACTATGATTACATGTTTCTAAATTTTTTTCTCTGTGATCTCCGTGTTCCTGCCACCGCTTAAAAGTTAATTAACGCGCCTGGGCCTCGGCCTGGGCAACCGGAAATGTCTGGGGCGGGAGTTAAAAGTGTATTCGGATCCGATCAGACTAAACTAGTCCAGCTTCAGGCCCAAGCCCACCCGAGTGGCCTGGCTCTGCGTTGATAATTAGCCCCGGCCAAGGGGGGAAACAACGAAGAGAATTTACAGTAGCAACTGAAAATTTTGGAGGCCCCCGGGCGCCCCACAGTGTTTATTTTATTGGTTTCTCAGTTTCTTTGCCCGGCGTGTATATATTTCATTCATGGAATCTTACGTGAAAAGCCCCACGATTCGTGGGCAGACCAAGAAAAAATACATTTTTGGGTTAATCAGAAAGTTGAATACGCTTTTGGAAGGTTAGTTAGTGTTACTTAGCTAAAATATGTTAAAAAAATATTTCCCTTCGAGGCAAGAAAACCTAATCAAATTTATAACATTTAATTATAATTTTAAAACATAAATAAAGATTAAATAGAATAACCCTATTTCGAAAAGAAATAATAATAAACACTTAATGCCTAATATATAATATTTAAAACTTAACCAAGTTCAAGCTTACTTTGTTTTTGATTTTAAAATATTATTATTTATATTTTTTCTTACAAAATAAATCCATTTCCTATTCTCCTAAGCCTCGCTCCCTTTTTTTAATATCTCTGAATAAAAAACCTTTGTCGGCGGTTGGGGAAATGCGTGTGTGTTACGCTTTGATTTGATTTCGTTTCCTATAATTCATATACAGATATATACAGATATATAGATTTATAAGTTGGCCAGTCTTGGAGCTCGTCTTTCAATTTAAAACCAATTTTGGAGAGCGACTGATTCCGACATCGACCTAAACGTTGGTCATTAAAGGATCATTAGTGCTCATAATCTGATTATAATGCGCTCCGTTTGATTCTGCCTTAGTTTATCTCTGTTTTGTGATTTTTTCTCTTGTTGTTTTTTAACATTTTATTAAGAAACTTTTACCTGAGAGATATTTATGACTTTGACTGGATCTGCGGCGGACAATTAATGAAGCACATCCCGTTGCCAGTCGTCAGTTCCCATTTCGTATATATATGGGAGAGGAGATCTCGTCTCGTATCATCGGGGATTGCGTGTCAGCGACAAATCTTTTCCAAGTCTGGGCTCGGGTATCTCTGGGCTCTCAGCTCTCAGGTCTGGGGTCATGTGAATGCGGCAAGCTAATTGTGCCGGAAATAGAATTATGAATACGTTGGCGTGCGTAATTTATGCCGATGAAAATGCTTTCGGCTAATTGCCAGCGAAGCCAAAGCCAAACAGAACACAAAAATGATTTTGGGGTCATATTTCCTAGAAATACACTGCGCGTCATCAGATTAGCGCCCCCTGAGCATTCTCGGGTAATGTCCAATATTATCCAAACTATCAAGGCTAAAGCCATAAAACTTTTTTTGACGATACTTTTAATAATATTCTTCAAAATAAGATAAGGTACATAATGATAAGTATAACAATAATATTTTATTTATTTGAAAAGAAAATGTATACCAAAAATATGAATTTAATTTTGCGTCATCAGATTAGCGCCCCCTGCTTAAATTTATTGAATTTTTACTTAATGCTTAACAACTAGTAGTGTTTTATGTTTTATCTTATTATTTACTTATTTTCTAATCAAATTAATAGTGGGTGGTCCCGCCCCCATTTTCCAGGACCTCACAGATCCTGCTGGAAAGTGACTCGTACAATTTCTCAATGTATTGTAATGATATTGAAGACCAAGCTTCTTTAATCCCGTCGATGAGCTCAAATTTTGTACTATACTGCTTTCCAGACTCGTATACTTTTCTTGAGAGCCATCCCCACACGTTCTCTATTATATTTAAGTCCGGAGAGTACGGCGCCAACTCCAGGACATCAACGTTTTGGCCCTGTATCCACGATTTTACAGATCTGGCAGTGTGGATTGGAGCGTTGTCGTGTTGAAAACGCCATTTAAGATTTCCAAAACAATTTTGGAAATGTGGGAAAGCCGTTTTTAAAAGATTATTATACGCCACG